>SJYO01026388.1:56037098-56084702 GCA_006410555.1 Capra ibex | reverse complement strand
ACTTGAAGGACTACAAGTTCGACCAAAATCTTTTCCGTCTCCTTGGTCTCTAGTTTAACGGTTGTAGACGACCTAGTGTCTTTTTTGTTCTCTCAAAGTCTTTTTGTAGATAAAGACGAAATAACTGATACGGTTTCGGAAACTGACACACCTAGTGTTATTTGACACCTTTTAAGACGTTCTCTACCCTTATGGTCTGGTGGACTGGACGGAGAACTCTTTGGATATACGTCCAGTCCTTCGTTGTCAATCTTGACCTGTACCTTTTTATCTGACCGAGGTTTATTCTTTTCCTCATACAGTTCCGACATATAGCAGTGGGACGAATAAATTGAATATACGTCTCATGTAGTACTCTTTGCGACCCGACCTTCTTCGTGTTCGACCTTAGTTCTAATGACCCTCTTTATAGTTGTTGGAGTCTATGCGTCTACTGTGGTGGGAATACCGTCTTTCACTTCTCCTTGATTTGTCGGAGAACTACTTTCACTTTCTCCTCTCACTTTTTCAACCGAATTTCGAGTTGTAAGTCTTTTAATTATAGTACCGTAGACCAGGGTAGTGAAGTACCGTCTATCTACCCCTTTGTCACCTTTGTCACAGTCTGAAATAAAACCCCCCGAGGTTTTAGTGACGTCAACCACAAACGTCGGTACTTTAATTTTCTGCGTATGAGGAACCTTCCTTTCAATACTGGTTGGATCTATCGTATAACTTTTCGTCTCTGTAATGAAACGGTTGTTTCCAGGTAGATCAGTTCCAATACCAAAAAGGTCACCAGTACGTACCTACACTCTCAACCTGACACTTCTTTCGACTCTTGACTTCTTAACTACGAAAACTTGACACCACAACCTCTTCTGAGAACTCTCAGGGAACCTGACGTTCCTCTAGGTTGGTTAGGTAAGATTTCCACTAGTCAGGACCCACAAGAAACCTTCCTGACTACTATTTCGACTTTGAGACTATGAAACCGGTGGAGTACACTTCTCAACTGAATAACCTTTTCTGACTACGACCCTCCCTAACCCCCGTCCTCCTCTTCTCCTACTGTCTCCTACTCTACCGATCTACCGTAGTGACTGAGCTACCTGTACTCAAACCCACTTGAGGTCCTCAACCACTACCTGTGTCTCCGGACCACACGACGTTAAGTACCCCAGTGTTTCTCAGCCTGTGCTGACTCGCTAAGTTGACTTGATTTGACTTCGATTCAAATTAATGGGACAAAAAGGTTATTTCCATTTGATTTTTAAGTAAAAACCAGTATTTATCCCTTTTGTGTGAGAACGGTATTTGTTATATAGTATATAGTGTAGATTAAGTTTAAAACATATCGTCTTTGAACAATTTTTAGTAAATCCAGAACCTACTCCAAATTTTTTTAGTTCATCCTTTGAAATTCTCTTTCTTTTTTTACTTACAAGGAAGATAATGGTAAGTTTAACTATAGAAATCACTTTTGTCCTTACATGTTCTACTTATCCGACTATTATTCAACCAGTTTTATTTGTATAGTTATCTTTTGACAGTAAGAGAGGAGTTTCTCGTAATTACAATAATAACCAAATAATATGGATGTTAAATGACTAGTACGATTAAATGGTTCTCTACATTCTTATTAGTAAAAATGCATCCCTAAGGAGTCTGACCCTTTGATGACTTATTCCAACCATATCCCTTTTGTTTTCTCCAGATCCTGACTTCTAAATTCAAATTTGAGTGTCTAGTCTACCTACTCCTAAGTGACCATTTCCTCTTACTCGTTCATCTCTCAAGCACCTTTAAACTCCGCGACGACAGTACTCTTGATTCCGCCACTTCAAAAAGTGGACCTACCTTACTAACCCAAATAATATGAAACAATCCTCCAGTTCACTATACTTTACAATTATTACACACGACCTGAATCGTGACTAGTCTCTTCACTAATTACTGAAACCAAATGGGAAAGTTTCCTTCCAATTAATCATTTACGTTCGATTCCTTTACCTTGGTAACTCAATTCTGTTGACAAAAGAAAGATACAATAAACGACACACGTCTATTTATTTCTCATTCCCAACATTGACCTCCCTTACTTCTCTACAAATTTTAATTTTATGTACATGTACACATTTATGACTATCCTTCCTAGTTAATCTTTTTCTCTGCTCTTTTTCCTATTATCTTTCTTCTCCCTACCTTAAATTCGTACCATCCCACCAACCGGGACCACCGTTCCTCCCAGGGAGGAGGTGTCTTCACCCTCTTCGTCCCTAGTTACCCATTTTTCCTTCTATTTGAAAATACCACTTCCTAACAACCTAAATCCTCTGACCTTGGGGTAGAAGAATTGAAAATTGACACACGAGATAATGTATTGTTACGGATTCATATTTGATTTTTACTTTGAAAGTCCAAATTTTATTGAAGTAAAATGTCACAAGTATTGGGAGAGGAACAAACGGGAAGAATAGGGAGGGTGACGGGAAGACTCGAGGGGCACAGGGGTTCCCTGGTTCTTGTTACTTGAGAAAATTCCGACAATTTATCTCAGTTAGTAGTTTCGGAAAACACCTGAAGACATCACCACCTGTGTAAACGGTCCTAAGTATTGGTGTTAGTCTGAACTTGTTCTTGTTTTAGGTATACACCAACGAAATAGTCCGAATTTAGTTTTTCTGCCCCTTTTTTCGAGACTTAATTTCATGTGTGCAGTTAGGGGTAAGATCATGGTAAGATTAAAGAACGGGGTACAGACACATATAATGCTTTCGAAACCGTAACATTCATAGACCATTCACTTTAATAAACACGAAACTTTTCCCCTATCCATCCCTATACCTTTCAATTTCTGATTAACAAAGATGGTTTGTCCTTTTTTTGGACCAGACGAGAAAAAGAGGAGTAAAATTAAAATTAATATTTAATCAAAAATTTTAGTGTTATTTCATCTGTTTATTCATTAAGAAATACTATGTTGTGTTCCTACTTCTTTAGTATACAATGAGACCCTATGAATTACATGCTTTGTTCAAGGAGGTTTACTCTGATCCATAGTCCCTTTGTCAAGGTAATGTGTCTTTATAAAAACTGGATGTCTTAAAATATAAGGGCACCGGTGTTTTAAAATTCAACTATATTTCTTTCGACTCGTGGTTTCTTAACTACGAAAACTTGACACCACAACCTCTTCTGAACTCTCAGGGAACCTGACGTTCCTCTAGGTTGGTCAGGTAGGATTTCCTCCAGTCAGGACCACAAGTGACCTTCCTGACTACAACTTCGACTTTGAGGTTATGAACCCGGCGGACTACGCTTCTCGACTGAGTAACCTTTTCTGGGACTACGACCCTTTCTAACTCCCGTCCTCCTCTTCCCCTGTTGTCTCCTACTCTACCTACCTACCGTAGTGGCTGAACTACCTGTACCCAAACCTACCTGAGGTCCTCAACCACTACCTGTCCCTCCGGACCACACGACGCTAAGTACCCCAGTGTCTCAGCCTGTGCTAACTCGCTGACTTGACTTCACTTTTCACTTTAAAAGTTTCTGTAAGGAAACAAATAGGTAGATGTTGAAATATAAGATGACTTTCAAGAAATTTCCTCTTAAAAAAATTTATTTGACTTGATAATGTTTAAAAAAAATAAAAAGTCCGTTTCTTCCGTCTTCATAGTTGTCATCATATCCTAAGTTGGATTATAGTGTTCGTGAACCGTGCACTATCGGAGTACTATTTAAGAATTATTTACCTAGTCAGACTCTTAAGTCCGTACATTAGATGAGATAGACCTTTTGAGTAATATCTTTTCCTGTAGTAGTGGTTCAGTTGAAGTTTATAAGTTGTTTTGACATATCCTAATATTTAATTGATGATATATTTGTGTTTTTGAATATTATTAGGTTTCTCAAGAACTCTTAAAGATTATCACAGTTACTTTTAGTTGACCCCTCTCCGGTCTCATTAGTGAACCAACCGTAAGATCTTTACGGTCTTAACATCTCCCGTTACTTTGTAATCGGTTTCCCTCTTTTTAGGTACGAATTGCTAAATGGAAGTTAATGACTTTCATTGAAACAAAAAAAAAGTTAAAGTAAAAATTTACTTTCCTTCTATTTTGTGGTCTTCTTCAGGTACTTGAGGTTCTATTTATTTTAAATTGAAAAGTGTTCGTTCACAAATTAAATTTGAACTTCATAAATAATATGTAGAAGACTGTCAAAAATTAAATCTGTATGATTTATCCTTAAAGTCAAAAGTTTGTTAAACGTTTAAATCTGAAATCTTGATCGTGGGTCAAATTTGAACTCTCGTAGTTGGGGAGGAAGTGTGTCGGGTGAGTCATAGTGTAGTGGGATGAAATGAAAAAATATTGTGCATAGTGATAAGTTTTATTTACAATCAACTGATTTACCCACTTCCACTTCCACTTCAGCGAGTCAGCACAGACTGAGAAACGCTGGGGTACCTGACATTGGATGATCCGAAGAGGTAGGTACCCTAAGAGGTCCGTTCTTATGATCTCACCTAACGGTAAAGGAAGAGGTTCCCTAGAAGGACTGGGTCCCTAGCTTGGGTCCAGAGGGCGTAACCTCCGTCTGCGAAATTGGAGACTCGGTGGTTTAACTCCCTCCACCCTCCATCCAAGTCCTCCCCTTGTGTACATGTGGGTACCGACTAAGTACACTTACATACCGTTTTTGGTGGTGTTATAACTTTTCATTAATCGGAGGTTAATTTTATTTAAAATTTTTTAAATGACTCTGGGATAGTATAATTTTATTGGTAGAGACAAAGAATTAATATTTTACACAAATAGTTTACTATGAAGATTAAGTCCTACGTCTTTTGGAAAGAAAAGAAAACTAGAGTGACACAACTTTTATATTTGACGGCCTTGAAGGGACCACTAGGTCACCGAGGGTCGTGTCCCCCGGACCCAAGTTAGGGACCAGTCCCTTCATCTAGGGTGTACAAGGTTGATTCTCAAGTACACAGTGTTAATTCTACGTCGTGTCGGTTTATTTATTGATTTATAAAAATTTTTATATTTGACGTAATACACTGTTTGCGACTAATATAGTTACCATAAAACTATCTCGGTGTTATCTAATATTATGATTAAAAATTGTTTTTAAAAATTTTCGGTACAGACGAGTAAAAAATTCGTTCATGATACGACTCTACGAAGTCTTCGAGGAGGTCGACCAGTGACAACTTAGACCTGGGGGTGTTTTATAAACTCTTTACACTATTAGTATGGACGGAGTAGAGAATGTTAAGAACATTTTTAGGAAACATTAACCACGATTATAAATGGTGATAAATTGAGTCCTCCTTTATCTTCGAGTCTTTGTAATTCATTGAAAGAATTCCACTGAACTGACATTGAGTATAGGTGTGACGTAGGGCTAAGGACGGAAATTAGAAATATAATATACCGAAGAATAATTCTTTATTTTCTTTCTCTACAAATTTATTAACTTTATAAAAAGGGATATCGGAGTGAGATGAAGAACTATATATCACAAAATATGGTACAAATTCTTGGACTTTCCAAATGGGTTAAGAACCGAGGGTAAGGGTATAGTAAGAGAAGCGGAGTCTCGATTCCAGACGTCGTCAAGAGAAATTGATCTTACTGACGTGGGAAGAGAGGTAGATTTGTATAACAATAAGAGGAGTTGAAAAGAGTTCTGAGAGGAGTCACTTTCCTAAGGACTTATCGAAAGGGACTGAGGCCCCGTTTTATTACAGACGAATAGTGATGACTCGTGGTCGTGTGATGTTCCGTCACTTCCAACCCAGATAGAAACAAAAAGAGGGGACTTAATCGGTCATCCATAGAAGAGATGGAATAATTTAACCTCTAAAAGGGACCACCGCGTTTACCATTTCTTAGAAGGACGTTACGTCTTCTGGGTCCAAACTAGGGACCCAGTCCTTCTAGGGGACCTTTTCCCTTACCGATAGGTGAGGTCATAAAAACGGACCTCTTAAGGTTCATGTCTCCTTGGACCACCCGATATGAGGTACCCCAGTGTTTCTCAACCTGTACTGACTCACTGATTGTGAAAAGAACTGTCATTTATAGGACGTTCTTCACCCAAACAACAATAACAAACAACAAAATCATGATTCAGTACAGACTGAGAAACGTTAGGGTACCTGAAGGGTCTAGGTACCCTAAAGGGTCAGTTCTTATGACCTCACCCAACGGTAAAGAAAGATGTCTCCTAGAAGGTCTAGTTTCCTAGTTTGGACGTAAAATGACGACTCGGTGGTTTCTTATCGGTCATTCACAAGGGTCATCAATAAGCGACTCAAGTCTAACTTCGAACTGTTCACTAACATAGTAAGACGACTTTTCGTTTTGAGACAACTGTTCCAGTGGTTTAGGGAAGGGTGAAGTCCGACAAACGAAAATGACCGACGAGGTATAGGGACACGGTGGAGGTTTTGGTCCTTCGTGTACCACAAAGGACAGGGAGGACGATGGAACGTCCTTTAAGGTACGAAACCCAGTAGACTCTAAGTGACCGACCTGTACGGTCGTCTGCTCTGTCTCCTCCTCGACTGTCGTTTACGTCTGTCGCCTCCCTGAAAACGGACCGGTCCCCAAACTGACAGAGATGATGGGAAAACGACCGGGAGGAGTTTCAGTACAGATGTATATATATCACTAGGACATGTGGTTACATCTAAAATGAACAGGTAAATCTACATTTCAGCTTCTAATTCACTATACTTTATGAAAGTGAATTTTATAAGAAGAATTTTAAGAAGTCATTTAAGATTTGATAGTAAGAAGATTTTATTACTCAACAAAACATTGTCTTTCCTTCTAGTAAGGATGAAAAAGGTAATTTTTAATTGTTTTAAGGTTGAGTGAAATTGAGATATAGGTAGTTGTCCTTCTTTGACAAGTATCTTTCTTTCGTTTAATTAAACGTTAGTATTTCCCTTCTCATTTTGTCGATTTTAAGTTTATTTATCCCTTACAGATAACAAGTAAATAGGGATACAGTCAAGTCTGGTAGGTTCTTCGTCTGTAGTTCTGTCCTATTCTACCCTTTCTGTGTACGACTCTCTTTAGGAACACTTTCTTTCTCCGTCTCCTCGACCACTCTTGGAGATCTAACACAACGTCGAAGAATATGAAAAGGATAAATCTAGACTTACCTTAACGGTCTCAAAACTGTTAAAAATTACATAAAGATGTGGGACTAGGACCCTTTCTAACTTCCGTCCTCTTCCTCCATTGTCTCCTACTCTACCAACCTACCATGATAGTTGAGTTGCCTGTAATCAAACTCGTTTGAGATCCTCTGTCACTTCCCGTCCCTTCGGACCCCACGACGTCAGGTATCTCAACGTTTCTCAACCTGTGCTGACTTGTTAACTTGTTGTTTGTTGTTTCGAATAAAATAAGGACTAATTAGTTTTTTATGGGTCCATCACACGGAATTTTTATCAGTGTAGACTTTAATCATACACTTAAAAAATTTAACATTAAAGTTTTGATTGTAGTCATAAGTATTTTAGTATCCTACCTTCATTTAAACTCACGGACCCTGGGAACTCCAGTACTTTAACTCAAAAGGTGGGTCTGTCTGTACCAACAAGTTGAAAAGGGATTTGTAATGGGAACACTCCTTTATCGAAGTAGTGTTTCGTTAGGTTTAATAATGATCTCTTGAAATTAGTAATCTTGTAGGATAAAATAGATAAAAGTACATCGGAAATCCTTTAGAATATTTGAAGACGGATCTCGAAGTTCTTCTCTGTAATCTTCTTTCAAAGACCCTCGGAGGAAGAGACCGGAACCTATTACTTGGGATCAAGTAGAATGGTAAAAAAGGTATTATAACAAAGGTCTTAGTATTTGTGAAATCAGTGGGAGGAGGTCTACACGATAATTAAAAGGTTATAGGAAGGTTTATATACCGTCGGTCTTGAACTAACAGGTCGGTTTACTTCACTGACCACAACTTATGGCACCCTACTAGATCAGAGACATCAAGAGGATTACTTAATTTAAAACCCGTAGTATACAGTATCGTAAGGAAGTACAACTTAAATACGAATTACTTTTGGAGATTTGATATTTTAATATTTTAATTTAGGTCTATCTTGAGGTTTCTACTAGAATAGGATGTAGGAGAAAGAGCCTATCTCTTTAATTCTTAGATTTTTCTAAACCACGGTTGTAAGTGTGTCAATTAAACACTGTATTTGTTCTAATTTAAAATTTGTAGACTTATGTTACGAAGTAAAACGAAAATTTTAAAAATAAAAGTGTTCACGAAACTTGAACAAGAAGGAGGAGTAAAAGGTGAAATCATCAATCAGAGAATTCGATTGACGTTTTAAAAGGGAAGACGTACACTATAAATACCGAAACACCTGAGGTACTTTAAAGATCAGTGACCTTAAAAAATTTTCCAATTCACTTCTTCTAATTCTTTTCGATCACTTTTTGGGTATTAGAAACATAATTTTACCAAAAGACCAAAAAACTACCCTTTACAATAAATTAGGGTAAGCGGAGACCTCCCGTCGGGACACATGACGAGACAGACCCAGTCAGGGAAGCAGAACGAACTAGACTATCGTTTTGTAGATTATAATCTATTATGAAGAGTAAGTGAACAATCGGTGACTGATAGGAACAGAAGTAGGTTCCTTGTATACGGTAGGATCTTTACTGAAGCGGATACAATTGGAAACTCAGGAATTCATTATAGCGGAGGATGATTGAAGTAAGTCAACCTAGAGTCGGTACTAACTCGTACTACAAAATAATCAAGTGAGGTGGAAGGGTCAAGTGAAATGACCCAGAGTTAGGAGGGGTCATTTTAGAGTCTCAAACCGTGGTACTTAGGTAGTCAAATAGAGGTGGATAAGTACGACGACGACGACGACGATTCAGCGCAGTCATCACAGGCTGAAACACGTTGGGGTATCTCCCGACGGGTGGTCCGAGGGGACAGGGACCCTAAGAGGTCCGTTCTTGTGACCTCACCCAACGGTAAAGGAAGAGGTTACGTACGTTCACTTTTCACTTTCACTTAAGTGAGTCAGCACAGGTTGAGAAGCACTGGGGTACCTGACATCGAGTGGTCCGAGGAGGCAGGTACTCTAAAAGGTCTGTTCTCATGACCTCACTCAATGGTAACGGAAGAGGTGAACAAGTACAGGTGGATGTAAAAGAGTTAATGAACATCGTACAGTTGATACATCTCGTGTATAATCGACAGTAGGATAAAGTGAATCAAGGAACGAAACCGAGAAATTTTGATAACAGTTTCGATGCTTAAGGAAGATTAATTATATGTTTATGTATAATTTAGTTTCTTTTGGTTACACAATACGTATGTAGAACTTACATATGTAATAGTTGGAAAACGTAAGTTAACGTTTGTAACTGAACATTTCACAAAGTATCATGAGAACGATCTCAAGGAACGATGTTCTATGACTACCCTCGTTGGATATTATCTCATCGAGGACAGTCATAGAACATCGTTCCTTGAGATCGTTCTCATGATACTTTATGAAATATTATTCCTCTTCCTTTACCGTTGGGTGAGGTCATAAGAACGGACCTTTTAGGGTACCTACCTCCTCGGACCATCCGATGTCAGGTACCCCAGTGTTTCTCAGTCTGTGTTGACCCGCTGAAGTGAAATGGGATGTTATTGTACCGGACGTCTCTGGTATCTAATTCCACAGTACTGTATCAAGGGTCAACGATTAAGTTACTGAAGTAAAATGGATGACACACGAATAATAACAATCAGATCAAAGATAAGGACAAGTATAAGGATCGGGGAGTGGTTCTTATCGTACCTCTAATAAAAAGGGTATAAAACACCGTGGATACCAACTCTTCTTCTTTCTTTTACTCGACCTATCGTGGAGGAGAGAGATGTCGGGGAGAAGGAACGGATAGTTCCTAACTCACACACACACGAGGTAACGAGTCAGTACAGGTTGAAAAACACTGGGATACCCTCCATCGTACGACCCGAGGAGACAGGTTCCTTAAAAGGTCCGTTCTTATGACCTCACCCAACGGTAAAGAATAAGGTCCCTTAGAAGGGTTGGTCCTTAGTTTAGGTGCAAAGGACCCAGAGGACGTAACCGTCCACCCAAGAAATGGTGACTCGGTGGACCCTTCGGGAATAGTTCCTAACTTCACTTCACTTCACTTCACCGAGTCAGTACAGGCTGAGAAACACTGGGGTACCTGACATCGGATGGTCCGAAGAGTAGGTACCTTAGGAGGTCCGTTCTTAGGACCTCACCCAACAGTAAAGGAAGAGGTCCCCTAATCCTCTCCTGTTTTGATAATTTTATTTTTGTTTTAGTAAATTTTTAACGAAGCATCGGAGTTGTTTGGTACCGTTCAACTTTACAATCCATGAAGTCAAGAGAAAGTGAATAGGTAAGTAGTAGGTAAATAGGTAGGTTTAGATGTTCGTTTTTATAAAACTCTCGGGGCTGACACCAGAGTCGACAAACTAGATCAATTAAATTCACTTATAGTCCCACTCTATTGGAAAATTCCGAGACTTTAAATAGTTTTTAAGTGTACTCTTAATACTCTTAAAACGGGAACGAAAATCTTTTCTACCAAGGATACTTTGTAAAGTTAATGACCTCGGACTATATCAATCATTAGAGTCGAGTTACGAGAAACGTAAACCAACCGTAACGGACCATATGGGACTAGACGAGACCATCCGATCACACCTAAGAAGTAAGACTGAACCGACTAGGAGATGCATCTTCGTAACGATTGGGGTGTGATAACCAGGAATCCTTAGTTCTTTTTCAAAAGGTGACCAACTCTCCTTCAGTCAGTGTGTAAGTTTGTGTTCTTAGTGTCTCCGTACACAGTGATCTCCTTAGGACTTTAGTGAATGAAGAACATTGTTGAGTTCCGTCATGTCACGTCCCATTTCTCGATGAAACGGACGTAAGTCTAGGATCGAGACGGTGAATGTATAACATCCTAGTACATGTTCTAAGAATTGTAAAGAGACAGAGTCAAAGAAATTCTGTTCCTATCATTATTATGAATTAATAGTTCTACTAATTGTGTAACTATGTGTGTATCTTGAATTTATCGTATACCGTTTATAACAATAATAGTAAATGAGTGTTGGTCGATTAGTATTTTTACTTTTATATTTGTATAAGGTAATACAAGGTTGTAACATTGAACACTTAGGACTTACCACTATGACTATATGATAGGTATACAGAAACCAAATATTAAGGTACCAGAGAGACTAGGGTTTGTTATAAGTCACCCTATTTTGTTTCCTAAAAGAGGACAACCACTTTAAGACCGTAGTCCGGTCACTTCCGTACTTTATTGTCTTCGACGATCATGTACTTATGTCATAAATAATAATACGTATTTAAACATCCGTTTACCGTGGGGTGAACGGTCGACCTCTTCCGTTACCGTGGGGTGAGGTCATGAGAACGGACCCTTTAGGGTACCTACCTCCTCGGACCATCCGACATCAGGTGCCCCAGCGATTCTCAACCTGTGCTGACTCACTGAAGGGAAAGTGAAAAGTGAAAGTACGTAACCTCTTCCTTTACCGTTGGGTGAGGTCACAAGAACGGACCTCTTAGGGTCCCTGTTCCCTCGGACCACCCAACGGTAGAGACCCCAGTGTGTCTCAGCCTGTACTGACTTCGCTGAATCGTCATCGTCGTCGTCGAAGTCCCAGGTTCAAAGGTTGAAATTACGATTCACCCTTTGACTCTGTTAGTATACAAACCGTCTGATCACTTCCCGTATGCTCTCTCCACTTAAAATTAATCGAATAATTGAGTAAGTTGTAAAAAGGAGTGAACTTGTACCCCGGGTAAGACCCGTCCGAAGTTATTTGTAAGTGTATGAGTATTGTCGTTAATCTCTTTTGTAAAATTTGTACAATCTAATTTGATTTTTAGATTTTTATTTGTTTTAGGGTTGGTGACTGGAACTTTGATGTTCGTTATCAAGTAATACGAAGTCTTAGGGTTCACTATGTATTTGAATTTCATCTCTCGAGTATTTTTGGTGTTATCTTTCCTTTGTCGACCAATCGTCGATGTGTCATTATGGTATCCAATCAAGAGTACTGTTACTTTTTATTTTGTAAATTAATCTCGGATATACGAGTTGAAGAATAGGGACCAATAAGACATTGATTTGTCCTTCCAAGAGGGGACAAAATAAGGGAAATGTAAACCTGGGTTAGGATGTCGAAATCTACTCTTCGTTTCTGTGTTCATAGTCGGTGTAATAGAAGAAAGATTTACATTTAAGTTTTGAGATTAAGTAAGTTTCATTTATACGTGTCGTGTAGTACTCTCTTTCACAAAACAAGTCCCTTTGGGTTTCTTTCGTACAACTAATATTGAATATAAAAGAGTCGTGGATTGAATCCTCCTCAAGTTTCGTTTACGTGCACACCTTTTCCAGTCTGAGTGGTCGGTTTGTCCTTTCGACACCTCGAAGGAAAGGTAAGATTCAGTAGGTATATTCCACCCCAAAGGAGAACACAAATTCAAATCTGTCGTAGTCTTTTCAGTTTGGTGTCCTCTTACTACTTCCAACACGATTTTACACCGACTACAAATACAACAGATACGGGTCGTGTTGAGAAACCACCTTTCAGACTTAGTCGAAGAGACTCTTGAAATAATGTACTGGAGTAGTTTTTGAAAATAACAAATTTTTTAATCGTGTGAACTAATTCGAGTCGAACCATGGATTTCTCGGTTTATTTAGTGCTCAAAGTGTATTTTCCGACAATTACTGTTAAGAAATTTAGGACTTTTACCGTTCATCTTATTACTTAGTCTTAGGTAAGAACAAAGGAAAACTCTTATTTCCTTTCATTAGTAAATTGTCGTACTTAAATCCCCTTGTAGTTAGGGTCCCTTAGACCCTAACTAGAGTCTAAAAACCATCCGTGAAACTCTTATATTTCAATTTAGAGTTTTAAGTTCTTTGGGAATTCTATGTCCTCGGTATCTATCAAAAATATTAGTTCTTTCCTGTATCGTGATACACTCAAATGGCGTGGGGAGGGGGTTGTGTGTGTGTGTTTTGTTGAAATCAAGACACCATCCTTTCCAGTTTATATAGGTGTCGGTACTTCCCGTTAGTAATGAGTTGTCTCTACCCTTTCTCTTAAACTTTTTATAAAAGTTCCTCCTATAATACTGCTATTCTGTTCTGGTACTGCACCTTTTGTCATACCGTACATTCCCCTCGTCACTCGATGTGGTACAATATATAGTTAATACAGAGTTATTTCGACCCCCCTTTCCCTCGGTCACTCACCAGGTCATCTCAATTCCTACCCAATCCAAGTCTTACTACTGTTCGTCATATAATAACCTGGACTTTCACTCCTACACTTAAGGTTTAGATAGTGAATGCCTAGAACACTGTAACTTATTCAACACGTGCAAGAGTTCGGACAGAAGAGAAATCGTTTCACCTCAATAATTAACATGTATGACGTATGTCAAAGACACTTCTAATTTACTCTATTAGTGACACTATGAGTATTTACGTGTGTCATACAGTATAAGTAGAAATATACTGGTCTTTGTTCGTGTCACGAAGTTTATATCATTCACAAGTTATATACAATCGGAGGGACTAACAATACTTAAAAGTCCATTTTGATCTTTCCATCAATCTAGGTGTGGTCGTTCCGGTACTGACAGTCTGTTTCCCCAAACTTACATGTGTCTTTTTATATCTCGGTGACCATCGAAAACGTTAGTCTCGTAACGCATTTAATTAGATATTTTATCTAACATTCCTTTGATCTCAATCCTGATATGATTCCTTTGTCTTCTCTCGGATTAGATCCAACCACGAACATTTGTTCCTTTTCTCCTCTTTCCATCTTCTCTATAGAACTTTCTGAGTCTTCATTTGGTATTCTTTGAGTCTCTTCTAAGAGACATAGAAGTATTTCTTGTTCACTTTCCTGACTTAAGTCTTTACTGAACTCGAGTTGTAATCTGACTGGTGACCCATTATTTTGTAAGAGATCCCGAACTTATAGGAATTCTGTATTTAAGGTTTATTTACTCTGTAAATAACCGTCCTTCGAAGATAGAATTCACTTTTTATTTATTTATTTCGGTCCTTTTGTCTAATAAAGATACTGAATCTAGATTTAGATTTAGAATTCCCTCTGTAAATAAATTACTTCATCAATTCTCACGACTGACGGTATGCCGGTCGTAAGTCAGGGTCAAGGTAGCGAAAGACCGATCCGTCGTTCAATAAATTGGTGAGGTACGAAGTCAGACGAAATAGACACTTTATGAACCTGGATGATCTTAGATTACAGTTACAGATAAAGTTCTCCAAAGAAATCCTAATTACTGAAGAATGTGGAATTTACACATCCTGACACGGACTATGTGTTAATCGATGTTTATTTACAATCAATAGAATTAAGGATTCAATAAAGACAAACTAGATCCACCTCTAAATGACCGCCGTGTACCTAGTGAGTGTTTACGATATGTTGAAGGGACACAGAACGTTCCTAACTGAGTATATGGTCTTACGTGAAGATGAGATTATTCTGACTAATCAAAAGGTGAAGTGGGGTGGACGGTGTAGGGTTTCTATATTCTAAATTATTAGAATGTACATTGCACTTTATAATAAGGAGGAACGTACGTATAAGTATAGTATGCCACTTTCTCGAAATCTCTGGTTCATAATGTCGAAGTCTACTGACTATTGTTTGATAATTTTGTTTAAAGAAAAAGTCAAATTTTTAGACTTTCTGGCCCTCAAGGGACCACCAGTTCACCGATTCTAAGACGTGAGGGTTACGTTCCCCGGGTCCAAGGTAGGGAACAGTCCCTTTATCTAGGGTGTATGACGTTGATTCTCAAGTGTACCACGTTGATTCTTGGCCTCATCGGTTTATTTATTTGTCATAAAAAAAAATTTAGAGTTTCTAGTAGTGACTATGACACTAAAATTTTCCACTGTAAAAGGTTGTACATAATGTCTTGGTTTTGGGTATAACTTTCAAAGAGGATATATACTTAAATTTTCTTTTACTTTGTTGAAACACAATAGAAGAACCAATTACTTAAAATTTTATTACATTTCACAAGACGACAAATAGTGGTGTTCCGTCTGTCAATAACACATTGACAACATATTTCTATATTTTACATCTATTACATAAGTATTTATTACTTTGTAATATGATAAATAGTGATGTTTTTATGATATTTTTATCTTTTACGTATAGTTGAGTTCTTAAAATATAATGTAAGATTATATGTTTGCAGGGTAACGAACAGTATCCGGAAAAGTTCGGAAACCGTTAACTAATAACAAATTACTATCTACTCGATAAGATTTGTTGAGGAATGTAACTTTGATATAAAACCTAGTTATTTCGTAGACGACTTTAAAATTGATGGGACTTAATAATTAAATCACAACAGTACCTGTACGATTTATTTAATTAAGGAAGTGGGGATAACCCATATTCGATTTACGTAACCTCCGAAGGGTCCACCAAGTCACCATTTCTTAGACGGACGGTTATGTCCTCTGTATTTTCTACGACCAAGTCAGGGACCCAACCTTTCTAAGGGACCTCGTCCTTTGCCGTTGGGTGAGGTCATCAGAACGGACCTTTTAAGGTACCTGTTTCCTCGGACCTCCCGATGTCAAGTACCACAACATTTCTCAACCTGTACTGACTCACTGATTCGTGTCTGCATTCACGTAACCTTTAGGGACAAAGAACTATAGACTTTTTTTTTTGTTTCCTTCTTACTCGCTGTCCGAAATTTTTGTAGTAAGTCTTCCGACTACTCACTTAATAACGTGCAATGGTGTTAAAGTTAAAGATCCGTTGATGAAATAACTGAATTTGTAAGGGGAAATTTCGTTTTATATTAATTTACATAGAGCTGGACAATTTACCTAGAGTTGGACTAGAGTGTGGCTAGCCCTTCGCTGTTAATACTTACGGTTTTTTCTAGGTAACCTTCAGGTCCACTGGAAAGGTCTTTCATAAACACATCACTGAGACATTCAGTTTGATTTTCTGGTAAGTACTATTAAAGTATTTTGATGTAGGCAGATCTATTTCGGTTGGTACAAAAATATAGTGAAGTATTATCTTTCCTTGTACTAATTCACAAGTGTGGACAATAGGAGAATAAGTAGAAGAAATAGTCGTTTATTTTGTTTTGTACTTTCTTTACTCGACTAGAAATTGGTTTCTTTTTTCTTTTATGAGGTGGAAAACGAATAGTCATGACCGTTTGTATAACGGTTCGAGATCTGAGTTCTCTGGAATGTTAATGGACGTCGATTACCTGTCATTGTTGTAAGTTTAAGGAGGGTTGTCTCGATGGGTCTACGTTAAATAGAGTAATGGAGAACCTTTGACCCACGGATACAAAACAAACGTCTCAGTCAAGGTAGGGAGAATAAGAAGTTTCGTCCCTTAATCGTCTTTCGTCACCCTTGAATTTATTGAGTTCGAAGTCAATCTTACGTGAATGTAAACTTAGGATCGTCGGTATAAATAATTTACAAACTATGACCCGTTCGGTCAAAAGATTTGGAGTCGAAAGGAGATGTTTCATCTACATACGTTTCCCAAATCGTGTATGGGACCAGGTTGTATTCGGGAAGTCAAGTCAAGTCAAGTCAGTGAGTCAGTAAAGGCTGAGGAACGCTGGGGCACTTAGCGTCGTACGGTCGGGAGGGACAGGTAGTGGTAGAGGACCTCAAGTGAGTCTGAGTGCAGGTAGCTCAGTCACTACGGTAGGTCGGTAGAGTAGGAGACAGTAGGGTAAAAGGAGGCCGGGGGTTAAGGAGGGTCGTAGTCTCAGAAAAGGTTACTCAGTTGAGAAGCGTACTCCACCGGTTTCATGACCTCAAAGTCGAAATCGTAGTAAGGAAGGTTTCTTTAGGGTCCCGACTAGAGGAAGTCATTTTAATGATAATGTTGGATTGAGGGAGGTTCTCTTTTTTTTTCTTTATATCGGAATAGTCAACATGAATCAGTTCTCGCCATTTAAATAAATCGTAGTTTCCGTACTACTAAACACTCACCTATTCTCGAAAACCCAATCAATGAAAGTCAATCTTCTCTGTCGTTATCTCTCTATTAGTTCCAGTCCTAAGTCAAAAATCCTCCTGACTTATTCTAGAGGATTAGTAACATCGGTAACACACGCACACGAGTCACGACAACCTGAGAAACGTTAATACACCTGACATCGGGTGACCCGAGGAGACAGGTACCTCAAAATGTCCGTTTTTATGATCTCACCTAACGGTAAAGAATGAGGTCCCCTAGAAGGGTTGGGTCCCTAACTTGGGTACAGAAGACACAGAGGACGTAACTATCTAAGAAATGGTAACTCAGTGGACCCTTCGGGATCGTCGGTAATTAAAAAATTTAGTCAATGTATTTACTAGTTTTAATAAGATCGTCACTCATATCGTCTTCTGTGTCTACTTCTTCCCTAACTTCTGATCCCGGGTCAATCTTCAGTTGTCATTATTTAGTTCGATCTCTTCGAATCCTTGGTTGATTCCGTTACTTATTTTAATTCATTTTACGTTTTTAGAACTACGTTAAAGTTGTGTAAACAACATCAGTCTAAGACTCAAGAATCGGAATCCAGACACCCCTTATAAACAGATGTAATACACTCCTTTCCTTTTTTCGTTACGAGTATCACTTCAAGTTTCTTATATGTATATATATATTTTGATTTAGTGAAACGATATGTGGTCTTTGATTGTGTAACATTTGGTTGATATGAAGTTATTTTATTTAAAATTTTTATCTGGTCATGAGTTAACAAAGAATTTTTTATTATAACTATTTCTATTATCCCATTGTTTTACCACGGAATCAATATATAAGTTATTTTACTCTTATTTACCATGGACTGAATATACAATAAAATTTCTAATATATTTAATCATATACATCTTGTAGTTACGGACCATATATGATTTATTAAAATCAATAAGAATTTTATTACCATCACTATTGTAACAACATATCTAATGCTTGGTCTATTCATTTAGTGGTATCTAAAGTAGAATCGTAAGGTAAGTTTAGAAATAACAAAAATTGTATATTAAGAATCTTTCGAAATTTTTTAGAATAATAGACTCATTTTGACTCTGTTTTTCTTACGATTTGTACTTTTGATTACTCACGACTCCTTATTTTGTCCTTTCGATCTTTCATTTTGTGGTATCCTTTTCTTTCGATTACAAATAATCCCTTCAACGAATTATATATATCTAAGTACATTAGGAGTTGAAAAAGTAAGGGTTTAAATAGTGTTTCCTCTGTAACTAGTCGTTTAATCTGTGCCCTTTTTTTTTGGAACTTAAACCTTCCTTTTCTGTTTGGTCTCTTTAAGAAGATCTTGAGTCTAGTGTTTCCTTTTCTCTAGCTTTTATGTATATATATATATATATATGGTTATTTTCATATCTAGTTTTTTTTTTTGGGTTGGTGTCATAGTCATATTATCCTTGAAGACTTACTCTCGTCCCCTTCGTAGCTATAAGTTTCCTTATTATCCTTTTTTATAAAAGACTACATTGTTTTTTTTTTCCGAAATCAGACTTTTTGACTCTCATGTGTAAAATGAAATCTACTTGAAGTACTTTTGTCTTGGTGTGGATGTACTTAGATCTGGATTGGGTATAAAAAATCCCCGACTTCAAGATGATCATACGTACCCGGACCCGATGATTATTCACACGTTCTCTGGTGGTTCGGTCATTACTAAACACGTTGTTAGAGTGTGTAAGTTTCGTAGAGTTCGAGAAGGATCTTACTCAGACTCAACATTTTATATACACACACATACACACACACAAACGTACATGTGTGGGTACGTACGTGTGTAAAAACATGAGTCTCCCTTGTTTCTACCCCTTTATTTCTGACTCATATGGAATAAAAGTTCATTTTTTGGTAAAGAATTTTTTCTTTAATAGACATTCGAGTCATGGATAAGTTATACTATTCTAACTATTTCTTGTAAAAACTAACTTGAACCACCTTACCTGTTAATAAGTAACACTAACTAATTCTTAGTTGTCGACTTTATTGTCTAATTTGATCTTTCTGCAAATAAAGAGAAGTAAAATTCGTCAGGACCCGACAATACTAGTCCATGAGTTTAAGATATAATGACTAGATGGTAGGGATTCCGAGACGGGTGTGGAATGTCTCATGTTCTACTGAATGGTGGTATAGATGTAAGATGTGTCGTGTTACCTCCCTGTGTGGTAAGGGAAATCCCTTAAGTGTTGAACAAGAAGTCTCGTACCAGTATATCGGTATACGGTGATGTCTCTTTTTACTCTTTATATTATAAATCACCCAGTTGGTGTACGGTTTTATTTTAAGATACCTTTATTCCCTTTTATCTAAGACCCATCTGTCGTAATGAAATGATCGCACACTCTACTCACGTTAACAGACCATCAAACTCGTAAGAAACCGTAACGTTACTTTTGACTGGAAAAGGTCAGGACACCGGTGACGACTCAAAAGGTTTAAACGACCGTATAACTTACGTCGTGAAAGTGTCGTAATAGAAAGTCCGAAACTTTATCGAATTGACCTTAAGGTAGTGGAGGTGATCGAAACAAGTATCACTACGAAAGATTCCGGGTGACTGAAGTGTAAGGTCCTACAGATCGAGATCCACTCACTAGTGTCGTAGCACTAATAGAACCAGTACTTCTAGAAAAAACATGTCAAGAAGACACATAAGAACGGTGGAGAAGAATTATAGAAGACGAAGACAATCCAGGTATGGTAAAGACAGGAAATAGATCTGATAGAAACGTACTTTACAAGGGAATCATAGAGATTAAAAGAACTTCTCTAGAGATCAGAAAGGGTAAGACAACAAAAGGAGATAAGGAAACGTAACTAGTGACTCCTTCCGAAACAATAGAGAGGAACGATAAGAAACCTTGAGACGTAAGTCTACGAATATAGAAAGGAAAAGAGGAAACGAAAAGCGAAGAGAAGAAAAGTATCGAGAAACATTCCGGAGGGGTCTGTCAGTAAAACGAAAAAACGTAAAGAAAAGGTACCCCTACCAGAACTAGGGACAGAGGACATTACGAGTTTTAAGAGGTTCGGTCCGAAGTCGTCATGCACTTGGCACTTGAAGGACTACAAGTTCGACCAAAATCTTTTCCGTCTCCTTGGTTTAACGGTTGTAGGCCACCTAGTAACTTTTTCGTTCTCTCAAGGTCTTTTTTGTAGATAAAGACGAAATAACTAATACGGTTTCGGAAACTGACACACCTAGTGTTATTTGACACCTTTTAAGACGTTCTCTACCCTTATGGTCTGGTGGACTGGACGGAGAACTCTTTGAATATACGTCCAGTCCTTCGTTGTCAATCTTGACCTGTACCTTGTTGTCTGACGAAGGTTTATCCTTTTCCTCATACAGTTCCGAGATATAACAGTGGGACGAATAAATTGAAGAGACGTCTCATGTAGTACTCTTTACGACCCGACCTTCTTCGTGTTCGACCTTAGTTCTCACGGTCCTCTTTATAGTTATTGGAGTCTACACGTCTACTGTTGTGGGAACACCGTCTTTCACTTCTCCTTGATTTTTCGGAGAACTCCTTTCACCTTTTCCTCTCACTTTTTCGACCGAATTCCGAGTTGTAGGTCTTTTGCTTCTAGTACCGTAGACCAGGGTAGTGAAGTACCCTTTATCTGCCCCTTTGTCACCATTCACAGTCTGAAATACAAAACCCCGAGATTTTAGTGACGTCTACCACTAACGTCGGTACTTTAATTTTCTGTGAGGAACCTTCCTTTCAATACTGGTTGGATCTATCGTATAACTTTTCGTCTCTGTAGTGAAACGGTTGTTTCCAGACAGATCAGTTCCGATTCCAAAAAGGTCACCAGTACATACCTACACTCTCAACCTGACACTTCTTTCGACTCCCGACTTCTTAACTACGAAAACTTGACACCACAACCTCTTCTGAGAACTCTCAGGGAACCTGAAGTTCCTCTAGGTTGGTCAGGTAAGATTTCCTCTAGTCGGGACCCACAGAAACCTTCCTTACTACGACTTCGACTTTGAGGTCATGAAACCGGTGGAGTACTCTTCTCAACTGAGTAACCTTTACTGAGATTACGACCCTCCCTAACCCCCGTCCTCCTCTTCCCCTACTGTCTCCTACTCCACCGACCTACCGTAGTGACTGAGCTACCTGCACTCAAACTCACTTGAGACCCTCTACCACTACCTGTCCCTCCGGACCGCACGACGTTAAGTACCCCAGCGTTTCTCAGTCTGTGCTGACTCACTGACTTGACTTGACTCTGTCGATGATGAGAGATTGTGTCAACAGATAGTTTGAAAGTGGATCTCTTAAGACTCCGTGAAAACGTTTACAGAGGTCCTGTGTCGTGCTTGTGGATTCACTGTGATTGTCGTGTAAGTAGGTTTTTACCGTCAGTTGAGTAAGAATTTCTTACCAGGTACTCGTAAACTTTCTAACACAAAAGATGGTAACAACCCGGTATACATATTTTCAACCCGGTGATTTATATTAAAATTTATTAATTTTACCTTTTCTAAATATAAGAGACTGGTTTGATCTCAATTCGAAATATAGTCTTCTCCCTTTAGACACTTTTAGGGGTTTATAAATCTTTAATTTATTGTCAGAAAACTTATTGGGTACCAGTTCCTCTTTAGTGTTTTCATTAATCTTTCATAAAAATTGATTTACTGTTACTTTCGTGTCGTACAGTTATAAATAGGTTAAGTCGACTTTGTCACAATACCCTTTTTTTCCATGTTACAGTTCATAAATGTAATCTTTCCTTTTTTCAGGATTTTAAGTCGGATTCGAAAGTTGTATTTGTTGAATTCGGTCAATTTTGTTTTCATCTCTTTTCTTTTCTTACTCTTTAGCTCGTTTTGTTAGTTACTTTATCCTTTATTTGTTATCTTGTCACTTTAATTTTCAAGTCAACAAAAATTTTTTTAGTTATATCAACTATTCGTATATCGATCTGAATAAATTTTTTATTTCATAATTATGGTACTTATTTTCTCTTGGTAGTGATGTACAAAAAACCGATCATTTCTCTATTATTACCTTATAATATTTTTTGTCTTACGTCATAATAGATAAACGAATAAATCTATTTTATGATTTTATGTTTCTTTTGAATCTAAGTTCACCGAAGTAACTACTTAATGTAGTTTATAATTCTTTATTTAATATAGTTATGATGTGTTTAAACGGAGTTTTTACAGAGTTGAGTAAAATCTTCTAATCGTAAAGAGATTGTGGTTTTGGTCTTTTTTCGTAATGACTTTTATAAAAGATTAAATTCATCGTTGATGTCTGGTTTTAAGAGTACTTACATCAACGTTTATAAGTATTGTCTTATAATGGTTTAAATTGTGTCGTAATATATTTTTACTGTTATGTAGTATTTATCAAATAACGTCTGAAAGTTCCGACGTATTGTAAATTTTTTAGTTATTTACATTAAGTTGTGTATTTATTTCCTTCTTAGTATTTCAGTAGAGTCAACCATGTTTTTGATTATGAGAAAGTACTATTTTTGAGAGTTAGTTGATCCTTATCTTTTCTTAAGGGGATTGAACTATTTCCTAAAAAACTGAGAATGTTTGATCATAGTATGAATTACAACTTTATAATTTTTGAGGGGGTGGTGTCGGGTGTTGAACCTTGTTCTTTATTACAAGTGAAAGTAGTAAAGATAAGTACAAAATAACCTCCAGGTTTGGTCTGGTTATTCCCCTCTTTCTTTTTATTTTTCATACTTATGACCTTTCTTTTTTCATTTTCATTTTACAGAAACAAAAGTTCATTACATGGTTTGGGGTTCTTTAGATGATTTTCGGATAATCTAAATTATTTAGTTAAATATTTCCGTCGCCTAATATTTTAACTATACATTATTCATAAACAAAGATGAATGATCGTTCTTTGTTCACGTTTTAATTTTAAAAGTTTACAATAAAAATCGTGTAGTTATTGGTACTTTAAGAATCTTTATATATTGTGTTTTATACACGGTCTGAACATGTTCGTTTTGACATTTTTTAACGATGTTATTTACTTACTTTTTAATTGATTTTTACCTCTGTATATGATACAAGTATCTAATCTTCTGAGTTACGACAATTCTCCAGTTAAGAAAAGGTTCTCCAAATGGCAAAGTCACTTTAAGACCATTTATAAGTTTGTCGAAATACTATTTTTTTCCGTTCCACTAAGACTCTAAATTTAGTTTTACAATTTCTGAAGTTTATCGGATCTGATTTAAAAAACTTTCTTGTTTAAAATTCGTGAATGAGAAACTAAAGTTCAGTAATATTTCGGTGTCAGTAGTCCTGTTATGTCATAACTAAATTCCTGTCCGTGTATCTAGTTGTCTTACTTCATGGGTATTTCCCCGAAAGGACCACCGAGTCCCCATTTCTTAGGAGGACGTTACGTCCTCGACGTCCAAGCTGGTGACCCAACCCTTTTAAGGGAGCTCCTCCCGTACCGTTGGGTGAAATCATAAGAACGGACCTCTTAGTCTACCCGTCTCCTCGGACCGTCCGATGTCAGGTATCCGAACGTTTCTCGACCTGTGATGACTTCGTTGAATCGTGCGTACGTGTACAAGGTATTTACCTGGGTGTGTATGTACCAGTCAACTGAAAATTGTTTGCAAGGTTTCATGAAGTCACTTCTTTCTTATCACTAAAGTTGTTCCTCAAGATCTTTGACCTATAAGTACATCCTTTAATTCGGAGTTGAGTAAAATGTGACGTTTATTTTTACTTAAACTTTAACTAGTGTCTGGATTGATATTTACTACTTAGATATTTTAAATTTCTTCTTTCATCTCTTCTCAAAATGTTATGAACCAATCTCTTAATGATCTGTCTTGTGTTTTTCGTATGTAGTGAGGTATCTGTTTACCCTTTCAGATTTAATTTTTCTCTGTTAAGGTTCACGACCACTTCTATATTTTGTTGACCTTGAGAGTATGTAAAACCGACCTCCTCGTTTCTCTATAGTTAAGCCATCACAGAACTCACTGGAGTCTTTTAGTATTTGTTGAGATACCTCAGGGAAGGGTTTGAAAGTAGACCATATTATAGGGGAGATGAGACATTGAAGGACTTCGAGGGGAAAAGTCAAGAAGTCATTTTTTCGACCGTGAAACAATAGGGAGAGACGGTGAATCATGACACTGACGTGCGTGGAGACCTGAGTCGCCACCCTCCTGTCTATATCTTTTTGTTATTATTGGGGGAGAGAACCCTGGAATGTAGGAGGTTAGACTCTTCTTTCCAGGTAAGGGGGTCTCAGACTTCGCGGATATTTGGAAGTGACTGTGGTGACTGTGAGACGGTGAAAGGACTAGGATAAGAAACCTGATTTTTGGAAAACTTCGAGAAAGACAAGTGAGGAGATACCCGTGAATATCTAAGACCAAAGGAACTCGGATTCGATTTCCTATGGTCTCCTTTTTTACTACTTAAATTGGTGATAAAAGAAGTTTAACACCAGAAGAAGGGGTGGTGTAGACGATGGTAAATAAAAAAATCCTAGACGTTTATGAACAAGATACGTAAGTCAGGTCCTAAATATCGACGTAAGTCACCCTGTCTGTTCCGTCTTACATGAGATTTACTGAGAGTGGTATAAGTGAGGTAGAGACGTATGTCTGATACCGTTGTTTCTTGACACGAAAATAATTCATAAAATCACAACAATTCACTACGATTTAAAAGTAGAATCTCTTATTTTTGTTAGACTTATAAGTGGTTCATTTTGGTATATGTTGTCTTTATTTTAACAGGGGTCTGTTGTAATAGATCGGTTATTTATGAATTATTTCTCAACTCATCTGGAAAAAAACCGTCCCACCCCTAAGAAGTAATCTTCATGTGTATTTGAAAAAATTAACGGTTTTATACCAAATTACCAGTTTTATATCATTCAGTGAAAAAATATATTAGTCATTTAATAAAAGTGTCCACCTGAATTATTTGGGAAGTGACTATATTTTAAACATCACAAATTGTGGTGACGAATCAGTTATCTACGGAGAGCCACGGAGGAAGTCTGTAATATCACTTTTTCACTTTCACAATCAGCGAGTCATCACAGGTTGAGAAACGCTGGGGTACCTCGGGTGGTCCGAGGAGACAGGTACCTTAAAAGGTCCGGTCTTATGACCCAACAGTAAAGGAAGAGGTCCCCTAGAAGGGTTGGGTCCCTAACTTGGGTCCAGAGGGTATGAAGTCCTTCTAAGAAATGGTAAACACGATGGGTCCTTCGTCCATTCATTTACAATAAAGCTTAAGATCTCATCCTAAGATTCTCCACCTTCTCTACACTTCCTCTTGAACAAGTTTATGTAGAAGGTCAAATCCTCGGTCCGTTCTTCTTTTAAGAGGGTTTCCTCTCCGTTAAGAAAACTGAAAGTGGAATTGACAAGAACTAACTATTACGGTTCACCTACCGTGGTTACCAAGTGAGGAGGTTGGGGCGTAAAACCTTACTCCGAGAGTAGGGTGCCTCGACGACTCAAACAGGTGGTGAAACAGGGGTGGGGAGACCCTGTCGGGTGAAACTGGATTTCTGTCAGTTACACTCTTCCCCCAAGGGTCCCCGTCCTTACCCCATGTTTAGAATAGGGTTAAGTTCTTTTTAGACTTCTCGTTGGACGTGAGGAACCCTACCGACTTCTGGTGTCAAAGGGAAGACGAGTTCAGACGAAGGTCACAACACGACGAGACGACGACGACGATTCAGCGAAGTCAGCACAGACTGAGACACGCTGGGGTATGTACCGTCGGGTGGTCCGAGGCGGCAGGGACCCTAAGAGGTGCGTTCTTGTGACCTCACCCAACGGTAAGGGAAGTCACGTACGTTCACTTTTCACTTTCACTTCAGCGAGTCAGCACAGGCTGAGAATCTCTGGGGTACCTGACGTCGGGTGGTCCGAGGAGGCAGGTACCCTAAAAGGTCCGTTCTCATGACCTCACCCCACGGTAACGGAAGAGGAGGTCACAACATCGACTCTGGTAAGAGGTTATTTGAACGGAGTTTGTTTGGAGATAGAGATATTTGAGAAAAGAGTTTAATCGGATTCTGTTGACTCGTTCTCTCTCCCTATCCCTTTTGTGTAAATATGTATGATGCCACACGTTTAATAGTCTAGTCAAAGAGAACGAAACGTCTTCCTTTAATTTCATTGTGGTTTCATAATTTAGTGGATTCTCCCCCGTCTCATACCCCCTTTTACGTTTAGAAAACTAAGTCATTAAATTGAAGTTTACTTTATAGATTTCATCAATGGTCTTTTGGTGTACTTATAAATACAAATTCTTACAAATAACTTGGTAATATGTATTTTCACTTGTCACACTTTTTAGATTTACTGGTTCTACTCTGTCCCCTCAAGTTATTTAATATCTTTAGAGTATACTACCGACAAGGGGTAATTTCTCGTTTAATATATTACAATTCTCTTTTTTTAAATTGTATATACTAGGGTTACCGTAATTTTACAAATATCTATACGTAAAAATTCTATTAAACGATGAACAATTTTTGACTATTAAAAAGAAAAGGAATACAAAGAGACTAGGATATTTAGAAATGTTACTTTAATATAACAATATTGGTCTTTTTTAGTACTAAAATATTTTCAATCAAAGTTGTTTATAAATATCGTTTAAAGAATTGATCGTTTTTAATGATTTTACTTTCCTTTTTGTATGAAAGATTTCTAAACAATACGAAAATCGGTAGAAAATCTGTATTTCTGTTTTTATTATTGAATCCGTTCTATCACCTGAAGGGACCACCGAGTCTCCAATTTCGTAGACGGAGGTTACGCCCTCTGGGCCCAAGCTAGGGACCCAAACCTTCTAGGGGACCTCTTCCTTTACCGTTAGGCGAGGTCATAAGAACGGACCTCTTAGGGTACCTGTCTCTTCGGATCATCCAATGTCAGGTACCCCAGTGTTTCTCAACCTGTGCTGACTCGCTGAAGTGGAATAAGGTGGAGTGGAATTCGTTCTATCACTTGGACATCTTATAAAGGTGTTGACTTTAAATATGAACATAAAAGTGTGAATAATTCTCTTCCGAGGAACAAAACACCCCGGACTACCCTTGATTAAGATAAAATTTTAACTTAGGAGTATTTTACAGATGGACACACATGAAAACTCAAATTTCCTTAAAGAAAACACCTATTTCGTCGAACTGTGAGTACTGAAATTTTATGTCTTCTTGTCACCAAATTAGTGATTCAAACAAACTGAGAACGCTGGGACACCTGAGATCGGAGGGTCCGAAGAGACAGGTACCCTAAAGGGTCTGGCCTTATGACCTCACCCAACGGTAAACGAAGAGGTCCCCTAGAAGGGTTGGGTCCCTAGTTTCGACACAGAGAACGTAACGTCCGTCTAAGAAATGGTAACTCGGTGGTCCCTTCGGGCATCTTCTGATTCATATGGTTTATTAGGAAGTATTCTTATATAATACTTGTATATTTCTGTCACCCATCCCTGATTAACGGACACCCTAATAGAAAATATATTGTTTTATTCGTTTATAATTATTTATATGTAAATTCTTAACATGTGTCCTTCATGTTTACTTGATAGTTATTTTTTTTTCAATGTCTTTACCTACACATAAGAGACTTCTGTTCTGTGAAGTTTACTATTGGTTTATAGTGTATTCTAAATACTAATACTATTAATGAATTGTCTAAACTTGAATGTTCCAGACATATGTATAAGTCAAGTCAAGTCAGCGAGTCAGCACAGGCTGAGAAACGCTGGGGTACTTAGCGTCGCTCAAGTGAGTCTGAGTCCAGGTAGCTCAGTCACTACGGTAGGTCGGTAGAGTAGGAGACGGCAGGGGAAGAGGAGGACGGGGGTTAGGGAGGGTCGTAGTCTCAGAAAAGATTACTCAGTTGAGAAGATATATCCATATATATATGTGTGTGTATGTACCCGAAGGGACTACCGAGTTGACCATTTCTTAGGAGGACGTTACGCCCTCTGGACCCAAGTTAGGATTCCAACCTTTCTAGGGAACCTCTTCCGTTACCGTTGGGTGAGGTCATGAGAACGGACCTGTTAGGGTACCTGTCTCCTCGGACCATCCGACGCTAGTTACCCCAGCGATGCTCAACCCGTACTGACTTACTGAAGTGAAAGTGAAAAGTGAAAGTACGTGACCTCTTCCCTTTACCGTTGGGTGAGGTCACAAGAACGGACCTCTTAGGGTCCCTGTCCCCTCGGACCACCCGACGACAGATACCCCAGCGTGTCTCAGCCTGTGTTAACTCACTCAAAGTGAAAGTGAAAGTATGTGTGTATATGTAAACATCCTACAAGAAGTTGTGTTGTTTCGATCAAAACGAACTTCAAATCAGTTTCCTACTCTGTGTTACTTTGTTGTTTTCGTTGTCACCTAACAAAATTGGTTTATTATAGAACATAGAAGTATATATCGACAAAAACAACAAAAATGATTCCTTTACTTAAAGGTGTGGTTTTAAACCTTTTTTGTTAGTGTCACTTCTTACATTTACCATTGTAAGTCCGACCTATCCTTCGTTAGTAACCCTCTTCCCCAACCAGAAGTAAAGTGACTCTGGGTGTCTTCTACTTTTCGTCAGTTGCAATGATTAAGATGATAGGTATTAGATTGGCCACACAATAGAGTTCCCGTGTAAGAGAAATCATCCTCTCCCTCCCATTTATGAGTACCTTCATCGATACCCAGTGTGTCTTATCTGAGAAGTCTTTTTACGTAACACAGACTTGTCAGTTGTGTTCATTCATTGATTCGTGTTACGTTCACTTATTCTCCTGTTACTCAGGGTGGGGGACATTAATATTTGGGGTGGAACCTTTTACACTAAAACGATATAGATTCCTATTACTACTACGTAAACATTAAGAGTTCATAAAAATTAACTGAATAGATCCTTACTAACTTCCACCCTCCTCTTCCCTTGCTGTCTCCTATTCTACTAACCTACCGTAGTGGTTGAGTTACCTGTATTCAAACTCATTTGAGGTCCTCAACCACTACCTGTCCCTTCGGACCGCATGACGTCAGGTACCCCAGCGTTTCTCAGTCTGTACCGACTCGCTGACTTGACTTGACTTGACTCTGTTTAAATTAAGTACCAACTTTTTATTATAGATTCTATCTTTTTCTTAATACGGAATAGGTCAGGATATATTTTTGTTAAAAATTTAGTTGATACAACGTACAATCGTACAACACACACAAGAGTCAGTAGAGACTACGAAACACTGGGGTACCTGACATCGGACGGTCCGATGGGACAGGTACTGTAAAAGGGTCGTTCTTGTGACCTCATCCAACGGTAAAGGAGGAAGTCCCCTCGAAGGACTAGGTCCCTAGCTTGGGTACAGAGGATGTCGAGGATGTGACTTCCTCCTAAGAAATATCGATTCGATGGTCCCTTCGAGAATTTAGTTGATGAGTACGGACGATTAAACGAAGTCAGCACAGACTGAGAAAAACTGAGGTACTTCGCGGAGACAGATACCCTAAGAAGTCCGTTCTTATGACCTCACCCAACGGAAGGGGAGGGGGTCCCTTAGAAGGCCCGGGTCTTTAGCTTGGGTGTAGAGAAGACAGAGAACGTAAGTGTTAGTCCAAGAAATGGTGATCGTGGGGTTCCCTTCGGGATTTTGTTGAGATAAATTTAAATTTATGTATCTATTTATCTCTAAATCTACAATTGGTTCGGGAAAAAATCCACCTTCAGATTAGTTGAAACGAAGGTGGTGTGGTGATTCCTCTAAAAGATTTTTCATGTGTAACGTGTCACTGGAATTTTATCGTTGGTCTTCGTAGACTGGTCTACTTAAGTGACCATTGGTCGGGTCGTGGACGGACCCCAAGGTTTAAATATGTCACTCATAATTGTATTTTGACAAACACTTTGTTAAGGTCGGATCTCTCGTAAAAAATCTTTAATTTTCTTTTTTAAAGATTCTAAAACACTCTCTGATCTCGAACTCATCCTCTTCCGTTACCGTTGGATGAGGTCATGAGAACGAACCGTTTAGGGTACCTACCTCCTCGGACCATCCGACGTCAGGTACCCCAGTGACCCCCAGTCTGTACTGAATCGCTGAAGTGAAAGTACGTAACCTCTTCCTTCACCGTCGGGTGAGGTCACAAGAACGGACCTCTTAGGGTCCCTGCCCCCTCGGACCACCCGACGGTAGGTACCTCAGCGTGTCTCAGCCTGTGCTAACTTCGCTGAATCGTCGTCGTCGTCGTCGTCTCGAACTCATTACTGTAGAGTGACTCTAAAAATCAAGTAATCATGATATTTGTGAAAAAAAAATTATTTTTAATTTCTATAAAAAAAGGTCGAAATGACTTCTTCATCTTCTTCACTTCAGCGAGTCAACACAGACTGAGAAACACCAGGGTACTTGACGTCGGACGGTCCGAGGAGACAGGTACCCTAAAAGGTCCGTTCTTATAACCTCACCCAACGGTAAAGGAAGGGGTAATCACTTCATAATAACCGTTTATTTTTAACCCATATAAATCTAATACGTTCTACTAAAAATTCCACATGTTGTATTATTATATGTAACACTTTACTACTGTGGTTAATTCAATTAATTGTGTAGGTAATGAAGTATACCCCTAAGGGACCACCGAGTCTACCATTTCTTAGAGGGACGTTAGACGTCCTATGGACCCAAGGTAGAGGCCCAACTCTTCTAAGAGACCTCTTCCTTTGTCGTTGAGTGAGGTCATAAGAACTGAAACATAAACATGTACACACACAGACACACATACCGTTCTTGTGGAAATTTTAGATGAGAGAATCACTTAAAGTTCATATGTCATGTCATACTAATTGTTATTAGTGGTACTACAAGTAATCTAGGGTCCTTGAATAAGAGACATATTTACTTTCAAACATAAGAAACTGGTTGACGAGGGATAAAGGAGGTTGTGCATCGGGGTTCGTTGGTGATAATGTGTCAGATCAAAGTATTACATCTGAAAAAGTCTAAGATGTATATTCACTCCAGTATGTTAACCAGAAAAACAAAGACCGAATGAAATGAACCGTACGACAGGAGTTCCAAGTAGTTACGACAACTTTTACCGATTCGAAGGAAGAAAAAATACCGACTTAATATAAAGTGACACAAACATACACACACACACACACACGAGTCAGTACAGACTGAGAAATACTCAGGTACCTCGAGTGGTCCGAGGAGACAAGTACCCTAAAATGACCGTTCTTATGACCTCGTCCAACGGAAAAGGAGAAGGTCCCCCAACAAAGGTAAATTACCGATAATACTTATTACGACGTTACTTGTACTTTCACTTACACTTCGACGAGTCAGTGCAGACTGAGAAACGTTGGGGTACCTGACATCGGATGGTCAGAGGAGGCAGGTACCTTAACAGGTTCGTTCTTATGACCTCACCCAACGGTAAAGGAAGAGGTCCTCTAGAAGGACTGGGTCCCTAACTTGGACCTAGAGGATGTAACATCCGTCTACGAAATGGTAGACTCGATGGTCCCTTCAGGAATATAGAGAAACTCTATGACTAAAGTAAAGGAAACCGATACATATGTGAACCTTCAGTCTGAAGACCTAGAATACCATCACAACATAAATTAAAAAACTCCTTAGAGGTATGACAAAAGGTATTACCACATGGTTAGATGTAAGAATGGTTGTCAAATGGTCCCAAGGTAAAAAGGGTGTAAAAGTGACGTAAAGTGGTTATCAATATTATCTTAATTCGTTTATAAAGTACTTTCCTTATGTGATATGTTTTACTTAAGTTCAGTTCTTACCGTAATTCTAAACACTTTTATTTCTTGGAAATACGGGCGTCATGTTTTAATATCCAGAAGTCATATTGTAAATTTCAATGTTTATATAGTAAATGGACGATCTCTTTATTTTGTATATCTCTTCAAACGTGTTTGTATGAGGGGTGTGACTAGAATATTTTAATAATTTATTTTGAAAGTATGATAAGACTCATGAATGACCAATCTCAAACGGTAATAATTTATATAAACGTGTGTCCCGATGACAAAACTCTAGTCGGTAAAGATTATTATCGTTAAAGTTACCTTCAAAAATCCTTATGATACTTAATGTACGATACTAAAGTAACCAAACTTCGTTCGAGTTTGTATCCCTTGGTTCTACCTCTTCTCCGTCAGACGGGTCCATCTTTCACGAAACCTCTTCCTTATCCTCCTCCTCGTCTCTGTCCACATGGTAGCGAACCCACCAACAACTTGGAGAGACTGACAGTCAAATGAGTACCCTGTTTACACCATTACTATAAATATATCGGTTCCATTGTCCTAACGATATTACTGGTTTACACAGTCCTTTCGTGTACCGTAATGTGGATAGTCCATGAGTAGTGACTCGAACTTACCCTGGGATGAGACTTGGAGTCAAAGAAGCAGTTATGTGACACCTTTACTTTTTTTTAATCTCCAAAAAGTTTTAATCAAAACTTTATCTGAGTAAAAAGTTCGGTTTAGAGTATATCTTGAAACTTTATGTCTTGGATAGCTTATGATCAGGATTGGACTGTTTTAGATAGAGACTTTAATACCAAGAAAGTCATTTTTAGTAGTGGACATACGGACGGAGACGAGGTTATCGGAGAGTAATGGACTTTTATATCTTGTTTTAATGGACGACGACGAAAAGAAATTTTTTTCTTTATATATATATGTGTGTGTGTGTATACAAATTTTACCGAACAATTCGAGATTTAATTAAGGGAAAGAAACAAGAGTTTTCGTCTTTTCTAAATGACCTAGGAGTTTCTCATATTATTTTGTTTTGATAAAATCTACCAAAATAAAAAGTGATCATAAACGAATAATTTACAGATACAATTTTCTTTTACAAGATTTATGGAAGTCAACTAATTACTGAGTACGATTCCACTCCTAGGAAGTAGTTTCAGTGTATTGTTTACTTTTCGTATTACTCTTTGTCCTTATAAAAGACTGAAGATTGTTACAAGGTAAGTAGTCTAGTCCGAGTGAAAAAATAATTCGGACTTTCTTTCGTACTGATTACACCTTAGAAAAGGTTTCGTCGGAAGATATGGAGGTTTTACTGAAACGGTATTTAAGACTTTATAAAGGAGGGAAATGTCTTGGTTCGTTCGTACTAAAAATATCGTTGGTACCGACCCACATATATTTTGTCATATACAATAGGTATGGAAGGAATCATTATGAGATGAAAAATATATAGACTGAAAGAGGACAATTAAAATACTTTTCAGTACAGGGAGACGAGGTTTCTCTTGTCCGATAGTAAACACTACACTAACGTACAGAGGAGAAATTCTTGACATCTATAAAAGCTATCAAAACTGAGGTATTATCTCATAGTGTGGGTATGTAAAAGGGGGTTTAATTAATATTATTTTAAGAGTTATAGTGAAAAATTTTTATCTTTATCCGAAAGTCAGAAAAACACCAATATTTTTTACGGAAAATTCACGTACTTTGATGTTTATTTTACACATTTTTTATCATTCTTTTATTTTAATGGGTATTAGGAGATGAATTTTATAAAACTATTTATGGAAACATATATAAATTACGTATACGTTAATACATATAATAACTTTGTCCGGGGATAAAAAGTGAATAGTTATATCGTACTTAAATAAAATACTATTATTTATATCCGTAGAATTATCAAGAGATCATTACGTAACACACCTGTATAGTTGTATGTAATAATGGTTAAAATATAATTGTCTGTAGTGTTATAAAGATTCATAGATGATAATATTTTCTAAACCACTAATTACAGGAACGTGAAAACTTATGTATATAAGTTTTATATATTTGTCCGGATTCATTCGTAGTTAGTTTGTTAGTTTTGACTACGGTCGATGTCTTTTCCATTCCGTATATACGTGGAATGAGAATGTAAACGTTGATTGTCCCAGGTGTACTCAGACCAAATATGAAACGTGTAAATGAAACATATCTCTTAAAGGTATTAACTTATCATATTGGGTAACTAAGGTCCCGTGTGAAATTTTTTGGGATTGTAGAAACTTTAATCTTATGTAGAATGTTACACCCACAGTAATAAATTGACCACCGTAGGATAAAGGACCCCGAAGGGACCACCGAGTCGCCATTTCTTAGACGGACGTTACGTCCTCTGCGCCCTCTGAACTCAAGTCAGGGACCCTACCCTTCTAGGGGACCTCCTTCCGTACCGTTGGGTGAGGTCATAAGAACGGACTTCCTAGGGTACCTGTCTCCTCCGATCGTCTGACGTCAGGTGTCCCAGGGTTTCTCGACCTGTACTGGCTTCACTGACTCGTACGTGAGTAAGGAACCAAGAATCATTATAATTTATTAGTATAGTATTACTTATCATAAATAAACAAATCAAATTTTTACTAATACACCGTAAAATATTTCCTAGGAAAACATTTGTTATTATAAAGAGATTAGATCTGAAAAAAAAAAATCAAAAAATAAAAAAATTAAAATTTTAGAAATTAAGAATGTACGCAAGGGTTTGTTTAGTCACCTAACGTTATAAAATCCTCAGTAGTGGGGGAAAAAAAAACAACAACCAAAACCGACGTACCGAACACCCTAGAGTTAAGGGACTGATCCCTGACTTGGGCCCGGTACTACCACTTTCGTGTCTTACGATTGATAATCCAGTGTTCCATTGAGAGTCCCAAATAGTCGAGAAATTGTTTCATTAACTATCATTAACTATCGATACTATTTTTCTCTTTCTCCTTCAGGTCATTTCCCTGGTAGGGAGTGTCGAATTAAAGAGAACCATAAAATCCTCTAAAACTACAACATTGTTGTTGAAATAATTGAAATGATTCTATGAGGAAATTAATTAAAATAGTCCTCTATTAAGATCTATAAGAACTTAATGGTTGTCTAAATTCCGGACCGAGTGAATAGGAACGACTCAATATTCCAGAGTTAATAGAAAGAGAAGGAAGTGGTCAATGATACTTAATTTCTGCATATCACATAATATCCGTTCTCTGTCCCCAAGGTAGGGACTCAATCCTTCTAGACGACCTCATCCTCTACCGTTGTACAAGGTCATGAGAACGGACCTTTTAAGGTACCTGTCTCCTCGGACCACCCGATGTCAGGTACCCCAGTGTTTCTCAACCTGTGTTACCTCGTTGACTCGTGTCACATAATATAACAGGAAAGAGTGAAATTTTTATGGTGTCTCACAAGAGTCCGAAATCTTTTTCACGTCGACTTGTTATGATGTTTTTCTCTCTATTGTCATCCTCGTTAATTCCCAAGAACACACACACATACACACAACAACAACAAACAATAGAAGTATCAGAGTTCTCGTAATAGGATGTGTGTACTAAAGAGTAAAATAAAAAATTCAAAAACGAAAAGGAAGAAGAAGTACCTTTCCGTTCGATTTGAATGTTTTAATGATTCATGGTCGTAAAATCTTCTCAAAATGAAACAAGATATAGACCTTTCTATTTGACTGGGTGTCAGAAAACGTGTTAGATATTGAGAGGTCTGGACATTCTTTTGGTTTCTTTGTTGGTGTAAATACGTGTAGTCGCAGTCTCGAGTGGTACCCTCGATGTTTCACCTTTATTGTCCGAACCCGGTCACGACAACCTTACATGAACACTGTCTTTGTAGATTTTCACTGGGAGGTTTACTTCAGCGGACTTGTCGTTTGTTGTAAATTGGACACACAATGTATCGTACAAAAATTGAGAATTCTCTATTAATTATCTTAATTGGATAATTGATAGTTTGACCGGGGTCGGTAAAATGATTCAAAGAGGTCCATTGGCTGTATAATCAGAGGACGAATGATACGTTCTTACGGGTAAGTAAACAAAGACGGTAATAACACTTATCAATTATTTTTGGTCATAATGGTTTGTCACACATAAACTAAGTAAACACTGTTACCTTAACCCTGGAGTGGACGTCTACCTCCGCTACGATCCATCAGAGAACGAACGAAACGAAGTCATTCCGTTAGACACTAAATATGTTAGAGATAGAACTTGTCACGTCAAGAACCAAGAATCGTCCATCGAGATAGTCAAGGGGACGACCTTACGAAAAAGTAACTAAGACATGTTCGCCAAGGACGTCCGGTAAGTCCAGAAGGAACCGATGGAGGAGGTTTACTCAGGGTCGAGGGAGGGATAGTATCCGGAGACGAAATAAAGGAAGTTTAGTGAGTAGTGATAGACTCTATATATATATATGTGTGTATTTTACAACTTATGAAAGATCGAAAGGGGTAGTTTTACAAAGGAAATTTTCCCGTCCCTGGATAGAACACTGGTTGATATAAAGGTCGGTCTTCTCTCGAACCGGGTATCTTCGTAAAATTATTTATAAGTAACTCATTTTCTTACTCGGTAATATCGGTTTCCTTAGTTGAAAATCCTTATAGATTATCAGACTACACAGTTATAATTAGACGTTACTCTTTCGACACCAGTCCATCTTATTAAACAACATTTCCTTTTGGACCCGTAAATATTTTAGACGGTACAATCTAGATAAATCTAATCTTTTCCAAATAAATAGAACATAACGAGGAAAAGTAAATAAGGTGTGTCTCTCTCGTTTAACGAAACCGGGGTTGGTAATTTTAAACTGGGACACCAAGAATACGCAATCCGGTTCGGTCCCTTCTTATAGGATTAAAATTTTACAATCTCTACAAAGATAAGAACGTTTTGTGAATGAGCGACTAAAGGTTTGTTTACCCAAAGTTGACTTTAAAAATTTTATAACAGTATAAAAACCACGAATGAAATAACGGAACATTGGAAGATGTTTAAACAGACAAAGGTATGAATTCCGGAACTAAGGTTTTCTTTAAATAAGTGGCGAGTCGGAAAGTTAAAGTCTCCAAATGTTGGTAGTTGAGAGTTCTTAGAGACACCATCGTAAAATACGACACATTCAAACTTTACATCGGAGGGGGTCTCTCTTTACTTGGAGTGGTTCTGTCTTAAGACTTAGTCAATGGAAAAGACGAGTTGGATCCGTGGTCTTGGAGAGAAAAATTATAAACCATCCCGAGTACACTAGGTCCATGGGTACTTATAGGTACTTATAGTGATGGACTTTGACATGAAACGGAACTAGTGGACGTTTACTGTGTGTGTGTTAGACAACGTTCTACGACTTACGTGTGATTTTACAAGAGATGGATATGAGAGGTTTGAGATATTTGTGGTACGTCCAAGACTACTCAAAGGTTAACGAGGAGTGTATTCCATACTCCTACTGTCCGTCAGTCAGACCTTTCCGTCACATGCACCACTAATTCTGTCGACTGAGACCTCAGTCTGTAGACCCAGACTTAAGTCAGGACGGTCACCAGACGACACTCTGGAATTCTTTTCACGAATCGGAAAGACTTGTAGTCAAAAGGTTTACTCCCTTTATTATCATGGATGGAGTCCCGACACTCTTTAATTTACATGGTTCCGTTTGACCATGTTTGAAGAGTCGTGTTATGACCTGTGTTTGAGTCTTTTTTTTTTGACAATTGTCAAGTCACCGGTGATAAAAGGGTTAAACACCGTATAGAAACTTAGTATAACTAATATAATCATTATATTACTTTAAAAGTAAAATACTTTCAAAGTAGGTTAGATAGTACATAAATGTTAAGAAGTTAAAATCGACTGAAGGTCGATAATCATGGTCGACTCCCGAGTCATGACTACAGTAGTCCCAGGAAAGTAACACATGGTGGGGAAGAATGAGAACATGGTGAGATTACGTAACAAAGTCGTAGAAACACAAAAAAGAAAGGTAAAATCAGGAATTAGTGAATGAAAGGTCTAGAAGGGAACACCGGGTCGACCAGTTCTTAGGCGGACGTTACACCCTCTGGACCCAAACTAGGGACCCAACCCTTCTAGGGGACCTCTTGTCTTTCCGATGGACGAGGTCATAAGACCGGACCTCTTAAGGTACCTGATGTGGGGTACCCCAGCGTTTCTCAGTCTATACTGACTCGTTGAAAGTGGAAGTATAATTGAAAGACTTAGTAATCCATCATAATCGACTAATATCAACTTCCGAGACTTAGAACAGATTTACGTAAGACGGGTTGTCAACGTGGGTCATAGAGGGACACTAGTTAGACAGAAGAGTGTCGTCTGTCCGGGAAGGTGAGGTCGGTAACGAAAGAGAGACACCGTACTTGAACCGAAAAGAATACGAAAGGTATATCTTTCCCCCAAACCTTAATTGTGTGTGTGATGAGATACATTCTATCTATTGGTTGTTCCTGGATGACATATGATGTTATGAGTCATAAGACACTAATGGATATACTCTTTTCTTAGACTTTTTCTTACTGATCTACATATTGACTTAGTGAAAAGACATATGTACTTTTATTGTGTTGTAACATGTACGTGAGATGACGTTATAAAAAAAAATTTCAGTCACTTACCTCTTTTTATATGGTACAATCGTAATTTACTTTCTTTTTTTCCCCCCAACCTATACCATCTTACTCTGAAGAAAACCGTCTTTCTCCGTAAAGTAACAACTTTAATCTCGACTTCTGTCTAAGAGAGACGGGAATGACGGGTGTTTTCACTTACAGTACTGTAAAGGACATACTGAGGAAATTCATAGAGAGATAGTTATGAAAGGGGGTTATTGAGTCTTACAATGGTCGTTTAATGATGAACAATTACAGTACACTAGTGTCTAAACTAATATCGTTTTCGTACTTGAGGAGTCATCGAAGAGTTTTGTCTTTAAAACCAAAAAAAGAAAAGTCCTCAAACAATTTTTTTTTTTTTTCCTGTTTTTAACAGTCATAATATCATGTTTAACTATAATAATGAACTCTTTTATAATTGTTCTGATCAAATTCACAAAATTAGTCAATGATAAAGATAATTCTATGTAAATTATTGATAAACCATGTTGAACATACCTACAGTCTCAACCTGACACTTCTTTCGACTCCCGGCTTCTTAACTACGAAAACTTGACACCATAACCTCTTCTGAGAACTCTCAGGGAACCTGACGTTCCTCTAGGTTGGTCAGGTAANATGAACTCTTTTATAATTGTTCTGATCAAATTCATAAAATTAGTCAATGATAAAGATAATTCTATGTAAATTATTGATAAACCATGTTGAACATACCTACAGTCTCAACCTGACACTTCTTTCGACTCCCGGCTTCTTAACTACGAAAACTTGACACCATAACCTCTTCTGAGAACTCTCAGGGAACCTGACGTTCCTCTAGGTTGGTCAGGTAAGATTTCCTCTAGTTGGGACCCTAAAGAAACCTCCCTTACTACGACTTCGACTTTGAGGTCATGAAACCGGTGGAGTACGCTTCTCAACTGAGTAACCTTTTATGGGACTAAGACCCTCCCTAACCCCCGTCCTCCTCTTCCCCTGCTGCCTCCTACTCTACCGACCTACCGTAGTGGCTGCGCTACCTACACTCAGACTCACTTGAGACCCTCAACCACTACCTGTCCCTCCGGACCGCACGACGTTAAGTACCCCAGAGTTTCTCAGCCTGTGCTGACTCGTTGACTTGACTTGACTTTACTTGACTTACGACACTTTTCTTCCCTTCGTTTTCGTTCCCACTTTTCCTTTCTATATGGGTAAACTTACGTCTCAAAGTTTCTTATCGTTCCTCTTTATTCGTTCGGAAGGAGTCACTAGTTACGTTTCTTTATCTCCCTTTTTTATCTTACCCTTTCTGATCTCTAGAGAAGTTCTATTAATCTCTATGATTCCCTTGTAAAGAACATTTCTACCCGAGTTATTCCCCGTCTTTAACATCTCTGGATTCTCTTCGTTTTCTATAGTTTTTCTCCACCGTTCTTATGTGTCTTCTTGACATGTTTTTTCTAGAAGTGCTGGTTCTATTAGTGCTACGACACTAGTGAGTGGATCTCGGTCTGTAGGACCTTACACTTCAGTTCACCCGGAATCCTTTGTAGTGATACTTGTTTCGATGACCTCCACTACCTTAAGGTCAACTCGATAAAGTTTAGGACTTTCTACTACGACANCCGTCTTTAACATCTCTGGATTCTCTTCGTTTTCTATAGTTTTTCTCCACCGTTCTTATGTGTCTTCTTGACATGTTTTTTCTAGAAGTGCTGGTTCTATTAGTGCTACGACACTAGTGAGTGGATCTCGGTCTGTAGGACCTTACACTTCAGTTCACCCGGAATCCTTTGTAGTGATACTTGTTTCGATGACCTCCACTACCTTAAGGTCAACTCGATAAAGTTTAGGACTTTCTACTACGACATTTTCACGACGTGAGTTATACGGTCGTTTTAACCTTTTGAGTCGTCACCGGTGTCCTGACCTTTTCCCGTCAAAAGTAAGGTTAGGGTTTCTTTCCGTTACGGTTTCTTACAAATTTGATGACGTGTTAACGTGAGTAGAGTGTGCGATCATTTCGTTACAAGTTTTAAGAGGTTCGGTCAGGAGTCGTCATGTACTTAGCACTTGAAGGTTTACAAGTTCGACCAAAATCTTTTCCGTCTCCTTGTTCTCTAGTTTAACGGTTGTAGACGACCTAGTAGCTTTTTCGTTCTCTCAAGGTCTTTTTGTAGATAAAGACAGAATAACTGATACGGTTTCGGAAACTGACACACCTAGTATTATTTGACACCTTTTAAGACTTTCTCTATCCTTATGGTCTGTGGACTGAACGGAGAACTCTTTAGACATACATCCAGTCCTTCGTTGTCAATCTTGACCTGTACCTTGTTGTCTGACCAAGGTTTGTTCTTTTCCTCCTGTAGTTCCAACACATGACAGTAGGACGAATAAATTGAATATACGTCTCATGTAGTACTCTTTACGACCTGATCTCCTTCGTGTTCGTCCTTAGTTCTAAGGGTCCTCTTTATAGTTATTGGAGTATATACGTCTACTGTGGTGGGAATACCGTCTTTCACTTTCTTCTCTCACTTTTTCAACCGAATTTCGAGTTGTAAGTCTTTTGATTCTAGTACCGTAGGCTAAATTAGTAAAGTATCGTTTATCTACCTCTTTGTCACCTTTGTCACCGACTGAAATAAAAAGACCCGAGGTTTTAGTGACGTCTACCACTAACGTCGGTACTTTAATTTTCTGTGAACGAGGAACCTTCCTTTCAATACTGGTTGGATCTGTCGTATAATTTTTCGTCTCTGTAATGAAACAGTTGTTTCCAGGCAGATCAGTTCCGGTACCAAAAAGGTCATCAGTACATACCTACACTCTCAACCTGATATTTCTTTCGACTCACGACTTCTTAAATACGAAAACTTTACACCACAACCTCTTCTGAGAACTCTCAGGGAACCTTACGTTCCTCTAGGTTGGTCAGGTAGGATTTCTAGTTAGGACCACAAGTAGCCATCCTGACTAAAACTTCGACGTTGAGGTTATGAAACCGGTGGAGTATGTTTCTCGATTGAGTAAACTTTTCTGGGACTACGACCCTTTCTGACTTCCGTCCTCCTCTTCCCCTACTGTCTCCTACTCTACCAACCTACCGTAGTGGCTGAGTTACCTGTACTCAAACCCATCTGAAGGCCTCAACCACTACCTGTCCCTCCGGACCGTACGCGTCAAGTACCCCAGTGTTTCTCAGCCTGTACTGACTCGCTGACTTGACTTGACTTGACTTACGGTCCGTGACCATTAGTCAAAACTGGTAAGTCATGAGTCAAACGAAACTATTATAAGAAGATTTTATTACGAACATAAAATGACTAATGTTTTCTTTATATATCAACAACATATAAAAAATTGTACATTACTACATGTCTATTTTAAATTTATCGGACCCGAAAGAGACGAAGAAGAATCTGGTACGGGGAGAGACCAGTGACAGTTGTGAAGTTTAATACTCCGACTTAATAGTTCGGTATATAAACCTTCGTCTGAAAAGAAATAAAAGTACTAGAAACTTTGACAAAAGACAGAGTCCAGGAAAACCACCATCTTTGTATTATAATCGGTTGTGTACTATGTCAATCAAATAAGATTCAAAAAGGTGTCATTTTAGTCTTACAAGGATGAATGGAAGAAGAAAAAAAGCTCTAATATCAAAGTAAGTTCTCCGAAGTCAAGTCAAGTCAAGTCAGTGAGTCAGTACAGACTGAGAATCGATGGGGTACTTGGTGTCGTGAGGTCCGGAGGGACAGGTAGTGGTTGAGGGCCTCAGGTAGGTTTGGGTACAGGTAACACAGTCACTACGGTAGGTTGGTAGAGTAGGAGACAAAAGGGGAAGAGGAGGACGGAAGTTAGAAAGGGTCGTAGTCCCAGAAAAGTTTACTCAGTCGAGAGACGTAGTCCACCGGTTTCATAACATCAAAGTCGAAGTTGTAGACAGAGAGGTTACTTGTGTGTTCTAACTAGAGGAGATCCTACCTAACCAACCTAGAGGGACGTCAGGTTCCCTGAGAGTTGTCAGAAGAAGTTGTGGTATCAAGTTTTCGTAGTTCAGAAGTCGTGAGTCGAAAGAAATATCAGGTTGAGAGTGTAGGTATGTACTGATGACCTTTTTGGTACCGGAACTGATCTGCCTGGAAACAACCGTTTCATTACAGAGACGAAAAATTATACGACAGATCCAACCAGTATTGAAAGGAAGGTTCCTCGTTCACAGAAAATTAAAGTACCGACGTTAGTGGTAGACGTCACTAAAACCTCGGGGGTTTTCATTTCGGCCGGTGACAAAGGTGACAAAAGGTAGATAAACGGTTCTTCACTACCCTGGTCTACGGTACTAGAAGCAAAAGATTTACGACTCGGAATTCAGTTGAAAAAGTGAGAGAAGAAAGTGAAAGTAGTTCTCCGAGAAATCAAGAAGAAATGAAAGACGGTATTCCCACCACAGTAGACGTATAGACTCCAACAACTGTAAAGAGGACCGTTAGAACTAAGGTCGAACACGTAGGAGGTCGGGTCACAAAGAGTACTACATGAGACGTATATTCAATTTATTCGTCCCACTGTCATATGTCGGAACTGTATGAGGAAAAGGATAAACCTTGGTCAGACAACAAGGTACAGGTCAACATTGACAACGAAGGACTGGACATATGTCTAAAGAGTTCTCCGTCTAGTCCACCAGACCATAAGGGCAGAGAAAGTCTTAAAAGGTGTCAAATAATACTAGGTGTGTTAGTTTCCGAACCCGTTATTTCGTCTTTATCTATAAAAAGACCTTGACAGAACGAAAAAGGTACTAGGTCGTCTACAACCGTTAAACTAGAGAACAAGGAGACGGAAAAGATTTTGGGTGAACTTGTAGACCTTCAAGTGCCAAGTGCATAACGACTTCGGACCGAACCTCTTAAAACTCATCATGAAATGATCGCACACTCTGCTCTCGTTAGGTCTCCGAATGTGTCCTTGTTACATAGACCTTCCTGTACTCACACCACCCAGAGACCAGGAGTCAGTGGTACGGGGTCCGGTTCAGGTTATCTACGATGACGAGTACAGGTGTCGTGGTACAAGTACCGGTGACGTCTTTTGACGACGGTCCTTAGTTGGGATTTGACGGAAGTAGGGTTTCTTCGTATGATGAACCTTGTGATAGAAAAGGGATTTTCTCACAGAATCGAACTTAATAGTACGGACCTCTTCCTACTCCCATGTCTGACCCTATTTCACATCGTTCGGTTTGAAGATAAGGTTACTCATACTCACTCTGTCCCTTCCTATTTTTCGGTTGTATTTCTCGACAATGACTCTATTCACGATAGGGGTTACCGAAAAATTTTGTTATGAATAAGTAAACCGTGACAGCCCTGAAACTACACCGTGTAACGGAGATCGACACCGTGTACTCGAGACCTCACGTTCCCGAGTCTACGAGACACCGTACGTCCTAAAATGAAGGGACTTATTCCAAGTTTTGGTATACGGGACTAACGTTCCGTTTAAGAATTCGTTACCTGGTGGTCCCTTCGACGGATGGTCACCGAAAATTCTCTCTCTTTTTGTCGAAGACTGTACTAACTGGATCTTGATAGTCGATATGATTATAGACCATGAGTATCGATCCAGAACCATAAGAGGAGAATCTGTGTTTATTAAAGTATCTTGTAGTTGTTGTCTTTTCCGATGTGACGTTAATTTTATCTGATCTTATCTTTTGATAATAATATAGACTTTGTATTAATATAGACTTTTGTCTGTTTTATACTTGTGACAGGTTTGTTATTCTTAGTGTTTCGTAGAGAGATTGGAACAATTACACCGACGATGAAGAAATGGTCAATAACTGTACTGAAGTGAAATTAAGAGGGTGTAATATCTACTATATTTTGTGGATTAGTATCTTAATAGGAGTGAAGGACTATCGTAACCTAAGTCTCGGTTCGAAGACACAACTTGTGAAGAGTTTCATGGGTCGTGTTGATTTTTAAGAGATTCCTTTGGACATGTGTCCAGTTCTTCGTTGTCAATCTTGACCTGTACCTTGTTGTTTGACCAAAGTTTAACCCTTTCCTCATACAGTTCCGACATATAACAGTGGGACGAATAAATTAATTATACATCTCATGTAGTACGTTGTACGACCCGACCTACTTCGTGTCCGACTTTAGTTTTAACAACCCTTTTATAGTTATCGGAGTCTATACGTCTACTGTGGTGGGAACACCATCCTTCGTTTCTCCTTGATTTGTTGGAGAACTACTTTCACTTTCTCCTCTCACTTTTTCGACCGAATTTTGAGTTGAAATTTTTTGTTTCTAGTACCGTAGACCAGGGTAGTGAAGTACCGTTTATCTACTCCTTTGTTACCTTTGTCACTGTCTGAAATAAAAGAACCCGAGGTTTTAGTGACGTCTACCACTGACATCGGTACTTTAATTTTCTACGAACCAGGACTTCCTTTTCTATACTGTTTGGATCTGTCGTATAATTTTTCGTCTCTGTACTAAAACGGTTGTTTTCAGACAGATCAGTTTCGATACCAAAAAGGCCATCAGTACATACCTACACTCTCAACCTGGTATTTCTTTCGACTCGTGGTTCCCTAACTACGAAAACTTGACACCACAACCTCTTCTGAGAACTCTCAGGGAACCGGACATTCCTCTGATCAGTCAGGATTACCTTTAGTTGGTACTTATAAGTAACCTTCCTGACTACTATTTCGACTTTGAGGTTATGAAACCGGTGGACTACGCTTCTCAGTTGAGTAACCTTTTCTTTGACTACGACCCTTTCTAACTTTCGTCCTTCTCTTCCCCTATTCCTATTCTCCAACTCCTATTATACCAACCTAACGTAGGCTGAGTTACCTGTACTCAACTCGTTTGAGGTTCTCTATCACTTCCTGTCCCTTCGGACCATCCGAAGTCACGAACCCCAACATTTCTCAACCTATGCTGACTCTTTGACTTGTTACTGTTGAAGGAGTGACGGAAACTGTCTCGACAGGGTGTAAAGGAGTAGACCATACAGGAGAGACTGACGTCGATCGTACTTTGGGTTGAACGAGTTGATGTCGATACAAGGACCACCAGAAACCAACACACTATAACTGTGTGACAAGAAGACCCTGGAGGACTACTCAAATGTTTTACGGAGGGTCTGAACGGGTACTTTCTTCCACCGTCCCTATCACACGTACCTGAGTCTGGTTCGTTCAAGGGCACTTGAAGGAACCATTATCTCCTCGGTACTCCGTCTTTCTCTTCACTCGGTCGAAAGGTACGGTCGGTAGAGAACTCAGTTTCCATACTCAGAGGTGGTATTAAAAGAGTAGTCGACAACGGTGTCGTAGACTAGAAGATATCTGTAAGAGTCATTGCACCCTAAGGGAACCTGTAATCTCGGTTCACCAACCCGACGAATGTGACGTCGGACTCGGTCAACTTCTCGGAAGAGAATGAGACCCGTAATGAATTTCAACCGTCGAAAAATCCAGTAGGTCAATTATCTAATCCGTCATAAGGTTATACACCTTATTTGATGAAGGTTTTACATTTGTCAGGACAAACACACACATGAGTCAGTGAAGTTAACACAGACTGAGAAACGCTAGGGTACCGGACATCGGTCGGTCTGAGGGACAGGTACCTTAAGAGGTCCGTTCTTATGACCTCATCCAACGGTACGGGAAGAGGTTCCCTAGAAGGACTGGGTCCCTAGTTTGGACGCAGAGGACGTCGAGGATGTAACGTCTATCTAAGAAATGGTAACCCGGCGGCCCCTTCGGGAAGTTGTCAGGATGATTTCTAACTTCTCAAGTAAACACTTCTATAGATAGAAAGCACGGTTCCTGAAAACCTGAGGTTTTTTACATGACTCCACAATCTGGGGACATAAACATCTTCATACACATGAGGTTGTGTGGGTCGTCTGTTCGTTTAAAAGGACAGGACAGTCGTACTATAGTGGTTACGTTACTTACACATGTTTCAGGATACTTTACCGGTTACGGAACCCTTGATTAATTGAGTCCATCACATTTTACTAAATAAACCATACAAAATATAAAACTGTATCTTTTTTCTTTTATAAACATTATAGGGTTTTACCTATAGTCTTTACCTTGTCAACGGCATTTGTCTCACTGATAAACTAAATAGGTCGTAGTAAGAGGTTTCGATCAGTAGAAACTAAGACCGGTTTGATGTCTTAATTTTCTCGTATACTTTTCTTAGAGATAAGAATATAGAAAGTACTTACGTGATCAGAGACATTAATAGTAAATGAAAGATAAAACTCTTTCTCCCTATTTGTTGTTTAAAACACATTCTACCGTTTGTAGGAACTCTTTTTAATTTACCATTAACTTTCTCTGTGTTCATGGGGTTACAAGTAGCGTCGTGACAAATATTATCGGTCCTGTACCTTTGTTGGATCTACAGGTAGTCGTCTACTTACCTATTCTTTCGACACCATGTATATGTGTTACCTCATAATGAGTCGGCAATTTTTCTTAAGTAAACTTAGTCAAGACTACTCTACCTACTTTGACCTCGGCTAATATGTCTCACTTCATTCGGTCTTTCTTTTTGTGGTTATGTCATATGATTGTGTATATATACCTTAAATCCTTCTACCGTTACTGCTGGGACATACGTTCTGTCCTTTTTTCTGTGTCTACACATATTGCCTGAAAACCTGAGTCTCCCTCTCCCTCTCCCACCCTACTAAACCCTCTTACCGTAAGATTGTACATATGATAGTACATTCTTAACTTAGCGGTCAGATACAGACTGCGTCCTCTGTCGTACGAACCCCGACCACGTACCCCTACTGGGTCTCTCTACAATACCCTTCCCTCCACCCTCCCCCCAAGTACAAACCCTTTCGTACATTCTTAATTTCTAAAATTTTAAAATTTT
>SJYO01026388.1:55216100-55397221 GCA_006410555.1 Capra ibex | reverse complement strand
TTTAATTTTCTGCGAATGAGGAACCTTCCTTTCAATACTGGTTGGATCTATCGTATAAGTTTTCGTCTCTGTAATGAAACGATTGTTTCCAGGCAGATCAGTTCCGATACCAAAAAGGTCACCAGTACATACCTACACTCTCAACCTGACACTTCTTCCGACTCGTGTCTTCTTAACTACGAAAACTTGACACTACAACCTCTTCTGACAACTCTCAGGGAACCTGACGTTCCTCTAGGTTGGTTAGGTAAGACTTCCTCTAGTCGGGACCCTAAAGAAACCTTCCTTACTACGATTTCGNTCATGAAACCGGTGGAGTACGCTTGTCAACTGAGTAACCTTTTCTGAGACTACGACCCTCCCTAACCTCCGTCCTCCTCTTCCCCTGCTGGGTCCTACTCTACCGACCTACCGTAGTGACTGAGTAACCTACACTCAAACTCACTTGAGGCCCTCAACCACTACCTGTCCCTCCGGACCGCACGACGTTAAGTACCCCAGTGTTTCTCAGCCTGTGTTGACTCACTGACTTGATTGATTGATTTTGCCCCAACCTTTCTTAACCTGTACTGACTCACTGACGTACGTGTGTGTGTGTGTGTGTGTGTGTGGGGACTTTTTAAAGATTCCAAGATGACCTTCTACAACGTCACAATTTTAAAAAAAAGTGTCAATTTTTGAATTTTTATTATAAATAGTAGTCGGTAAATAAAAATATAAAATCCCTTCTTGTTGTGTCTACCATAAAGGTAATAAGATTACGTGTGTTTTCACGTCCATCGACACCCAAAGGGGAACAAAACACCCAGGTACCCCTCTAGCGAGTCGAGACGAACATCAGTGGGGGTGTGTGTGAGTTTCAGAGTCTTGGTAGGACGACTCCAAGTCTCCAAGGGACCTGTGGACGGTAGGAGTGACGAGGCGGGCCTTGTACACACGGACCTACGGTCCTCAGCGTCGAAACGGGAGCCCCAGAGAGTGGTGTACTTGGGGACCTGCCCCCGTAATTGTCGAGGCCAGAACACTCCCCTGGGACACACAGAGACGGGAAACTCTCCCTCGGTCACCTTCGTCGAGCCCTTCGCATACACAGAAAAAGTCCGACGCTAAGAAGAGTCAAGTCAGACGGTCTGGAATCAGACCCTAGTTCCTCCGTCGTCTGTACGAGGTGACCACCAGCACAAAGGAGCGGAAAGTGGTCCTTCGACACCCCCGCCCTCAGTTCCTCTCCGGCCGGCGGTAGAACCGCAAGGTCGGGAGAAGACGTCACCCAGAGACTGAAGAGGTTTGGCTGAATCGGTGCCCTAGAAACACAGGTAGGATGAAGACACCCTAACAGTGTTGTCTACCTCTACGCCACTGGATTCTTGGGTCGACCTCGTGCACTGCCTACAAGACATCCGTTTCCCGAAGATCCACGTCCGCACCGAAGAGTCCAAGGGTCACTGCCGTCCCCTCCGGGCCCTTTACCGTCCACTAAAATAGGAGTCCCCTACGTCTTTACAGAGGGAACAGAGAAAGTGTCCCAACGAAAAGCAAAAACAAAAAGAAAAATGAGAGACCTTAGGAGTGGATGAACTGACCTCTTAGACCGAGATCCGGTCGGAGGGTTTCTACGTTCATTGATCTCTTTCTCTTACGACCTACAACTGTCACTCCGACCTCCTGTGTGTCTCCTTCAAGTACCCAAATAGGGGGTCATTCCGGTTCGAAACCCAGATTGATTCCAGGTGAGAACATAAATAAATAAAAATTTGGTTTTTGTAAAACAAAACTCCATATCGGTTAATCGTTACAACACTGGTAAAGTCCACTTGTCACTTCCCTGAGTCAGTATGTATATGTAGTAAGAGGGGGTTTGGGTCGAAGGACAGGAGGAAACAGTCAATCCTTTTGACCGTATGTCTCATCCCCGGTAGGAACTTCAGAGTGTCGAACGCCTACAGTCTAATACGTAATATGCCAGCAGTAGTAGTGGTAGTGGTAGTGGTAGTTGTGTTTGTCGTCGTAGACTGGAAGTCTTCAAAACGATACACCGTCCACAGTACGATTCCTGAAATGTATGTAATAGCATAAATCAGAAACGTTCTTGGACTCTTTCTCCACCGCGTCAGTTAGGGTAAAGAGAGTTCTCCTTTGGCTCCGGATCTCGTAAACTTAGGGAGTCGCCCATTCCTGGACTCTAGCCTCGTGATGACCTGAGGATTCGGGTGAGAAGGTTGGAGGTCCGAAACGAAAATACGGGTTTTAATGGTTCACGACTACTAAGAGACGAGAGAGGAGAGTTCCTTTCCAGAATCTCGTTATAAAGTAAGGTAAAACATAGTGGAAATAGTCAGTGTTCCAACAAAAAGACTCGATCCTCATATCTATAGTAACACAATAGACCCCTCTAAAAGAGATCTTTTCTTTAAGTCAAAGCACACTCAGTGGAATATACGATTTAAGCTACTTAAGCGTTAAACTTTTGACTGTGAAGGGAAGTGTAAAATAATAGGATTTTCGAAGCTTCTCTCTTAACACATTAAAACGAATCTGCACTAGTAGACTTCCGTCTCGTGAGGAACGTGACACACTTAACGACGACTTTTAGGACCGAGACGTAGGTCGGCCCGGAGACCTCTGAGTGGACGTGTGTGGGACAAGTGTGTTTTACGACGGAGAACCGTAGAAAATTAATTACACTCACACGACGAAGTTTTCCCCGTTCTCTCATCCTATTTCTCCTAAGATATAACAAATAGTCGGTATACTTGATACATGCGAAAGCCTCTGAGTGAATACAGTAGTCGTTTATCTCCTGTCATTATACATCGATCGATTATCTCAAAACTCTCTTAATACACTCTTACACAATTTTCGTGAATAGGTGTACAGACCAAGAATCTGTAATTTATTTGTTGAGAGGAAAAGAATGGACATCCCCGACTGACCGGTCTACTACCAATCTCGTACAGACGGGAGTCCGAATGGTCGACTCACCTTTATATTAGTTGGAATCTAAAATGCCCCCCTTATTGGAATACACAGAAACGACACGTACGTACGAGTCAATACAGACTGAGAAAAGGTGGGGTACCTGACATCGGACGGTCCGAGGAAGTAGGTACCCTAAGAGGTTGTTCTTATGACCTCACCCAACGGTAAAGGGTGAGGTTATACAGAAAGGACGACGACGACGACGATTCAGCGAAGTCATCACCGGCTGAGACACACTGGGGTCTCTGCCGTCGGGTAGTCCGAGGGGGCAGGGACCCTAAGAGGTCCGTTCTTGTGACCTCACCCAACGGTAAAGGAAGAGGTTACATACCTTCACTTTTACTTCAGTGAGTCAACACAGGCTGAGAATCGCTGGGGTACCTGATGTCGGGTGGTCCGAGGAGGTAGGTACCCTAAAAGATCCGTTCTCATGACCTCACCCCATACAGAAAGGATCCACGAACTTTTTATAACTTAAGAGAGACACGATACACTTTTGTTTACTATTCAACAATGATACAAAAAATAGACGGGTCCAGTCTTCAATGTAGTTCTTTCGAACGTACCTTCCCCGGGTTTAAGACACACCACTCCCTCACCTATTCAACTTGGAAGGGGGGTCCTTAGTCCGTCCCATGAAGTACGAAGGGTGCCACTATTGTCTACAATTCCTACTCAGGACGACGTACTTCCTTCTCTATAAACCAGGTCACTGCACACAGCAGGGGAAACTATCACTTCTCCTTCACTAAGTTTCTCGGTTGTTACAATTTATACCTGACCGACGATGGCACACCAGTCCGTTGCACCCCGCACAGGTGGCCCACCGGTTCTTCAATGTCAGTCCGAACCAGACCTGGTTGACGACCGAGTAATCTCTCGACTTGGATGGAAAGCCCCCCTACTTCTCAAGACCCCACCCGTCTCTTCCTCGGTTTCTGAGAATGCTTAAGAAGTGACTTCAGTTTTGGTAGTGACAATTTGTGACTGGAGCCGGTCACGTCTTCGACTACGGACCGACGTCTCTTAGTCAGCAGGTCACATCACTGTTCATTAGGGAGTATTTAAAGTCGGTTCAGAACTGAGTCGTCTTCTAAGAGAGATATCGAATAGGAGACATGAGTCATAAAAATGGCTGACCACTTTTCTACGAACGAGAAAAGTCACCCCTCAGTTTCTTCTCTTCTAGAGACTCATCCTTCCGTATGTTTCCTTCGGTGTGTTTGTGACCCGAGGAGGATCCAACACAAAAACAACATAAAAAAGTAGTAACACTAAGTTAAGAATTTTTAAGTTCTATTAATCAAAGGAAAAAAGTAAACGTTCATATACCATTTTTTTTTTAAGATGTTTCGGTTTCTCTTTGTATAGTGGTATTAGAGATTGAAACCCCTCTGACGTCTTTACCAGAGAGGTAGGTAGTCGGTGATCGTACCGAGTAATCTTAACTGACATGGAGTAATACGTTCCCACGAAACTTACAACTACTACATTAAATACACCCTAAACAGTCTCATTGGTATATACCATCCAGGATGATTTATACAGAAATACTCCTGTTTCTTTTTACTTTATTACTAATGAAAACCTTCTTTGAGTCTTGTTCCTCTCAAACTATAAAAGGATGATACCTCAGATTAGTTAAGGTTAATTTTCACATACATAGAGTCCTTTGAATTCTAAAAACTTATGACATACCGACAGATGGATATCGATAGTGTTTTAACAATTGATATGGGATCATATTTTATTTTTCAAATTTTTGAAATGATTAGAATTTCCTTTGTTATTTACAATTTATTTAAAATCGTTCGTCAGTGAAAGAAGTACTTAACAGGAAATAAGAATAGAAGTAGGAGAATCCTCGTATCTGAAAAATGGTTCATAATCACCATAAGAAGCGAGAAAAAGGGACTTAGAGGGTTACAAGTCTCCTCTTTAGACTCTAAATGTCTGTAATTCATCGTGTAAGCTCAAGGGTGTTTACTACGCCCCTTTCCTTCCTGAACTTGGGTCCCGAGAGTCTACGGTATGGGATACTAAAGACCGGTAAAGTACGAATGGAACCCATAAAGTCTTTTTACGTCAGGAATCCCGAAGGGACCACCGAGTCTACCATTTCTTAGACGGACATTACGTCCTTTGAACCCAAACTAGGGACCCAGTCCTCTGGGTGCTTCTTCGTTTACAGTTGGGTGAGGCATAAGAACGGACCCCTTAGGGTACCTGTCTCCTCGGACCACCCGATGTCAAGTACCCCAGTGTTCCTGAACTTGTGTTAACTCGTTGATTGTGAAGTGTGAAGTCACCAAACATCTTGTGTAGTACAACCCAGAGGGGAGACAAAGAGGGAGGACGAAACGGAGAGGGAGGAGAGAGGACGGAATGAGGTGAGTCGGTACGTTGGGTTAGATACGTCGGTCGGGAAAGGGTTCAAGACCATACCAGGAAGGGTGTGACTGGTTTTGATAGACAAGTGGACAGAGAGAAGGACTACCCTGCCCTCAACGGTTTCCAGTGCCGTCTGTAAGGAGGGGAGACTTCAGAGTCTCAGTGTCAGGTCACGGACCGACACGTGTCTCCCGTGGGTCTTGCTCAGTGTTCTACGTTGCTCCAGAAGGACCCCGGGGTCACATAACAAGTGTACTACATACCCCCTAACCCCGTCCACATGTTTTATTAGAAATAGTAAAACACATCCTAAATCGTATACAACCGAACAAATGTTTACGACTTTTAATATTCAGGGAACTCCACTGCACTATCACAGTCTAATATCGACCAAGAATCGAAGATGGAAGATGGGGGAGAGGAAAGGAGCGAAAGGGAGAAGGGACCGATCCCAGGGAACTGGAACTAGTCCATTCAGATCCTGGTTAAGACTCACAGTGTCCTTTTTTAAGTCATCGAGGTCACAGATTCTTAGATGTAGAAGTGAGAACATCAACTAGACCGGGTTCGAAGTAGGAATAAAGATTGTGGATTCGGGATAGAAGTCAGGCTTAAGACTGTTGACTTCGAGAATCGAGGACCACGGACTTATGGGTAGAGGGTTGTACGACCAAAAGACAGGTCCTTAGCCAGGAGAGACCTTAAACCTCAGTCGGGACAGGTCCTAGACCTAGGACGGAACACCTCCACGGACGAAGGACGGTTGTCTGTAGGCCCCGGGTAAAGTGACGAAGACACAGAGAACACCAGAGATCTTCGAGGGGACCCGAGTGTACAGTCAGAGTACCTACGTCTAAACTGGTTTCCGACAAGAGGGAGTTGAGTGGTGACTGAACCAAGAGTCAAGAAGTTTGGTAATCTATGTTACAGAATCGTGGGGACAATCTGGAAAGGAGTAGTCAAGACAGGGTTCACCCACTCAACTCAAGATTCTGGAATAGGAAGAGGTCGGTAGAGTATGGGAGATTCCATGGTAAACACAGACACGGATGGGGTGATGTCTCAAGGTGGACTCGTCTCACGACGGAACCACACACACACAACCCCCCTCCCACCACTCAAACGAGTCTTGACTTTATTTTTTAGTTCCCTCTGCAACCGCGTCTCGGACTCTATTGATCCCGGGAAACGAACGTTGAGTCTCCTCCGTCTTCCTTTCCGTTGGGGTGGATCGTCACTTCAGGTGGTTTCTTAAAGTGAAGGGTACCACTTCAAGAGGAGTGAAAGTATCAATACTCCTATGGTCGACCTGACAGGTGTATGGGATCTTTCTTCGGACAGAGACTAGGGGAGTGTGCGTCTGTACATTTCAATCAGGGGGTAAGTCACTACTCAAAGTACCCATTTAACAGGAAGGTTTGACGTTTTTTATTGAAACGGTTAATGGATATTATTAGTCGGTCGTACGAAAAAATAATTTTTTCTATAATGACTGGTTAGTCCCTAGTAGTTTATAAACCATTTTCTCTTTATAGTTCTACACACTTTTCACTGCCTGGTGTCCTCTTTACGTTTTCCTTCTACTGGTTTTTTTTTAACTTAATCGTAGAAGTCTCTCCAGACTCTGTTGTCACCTAAGTGTGTCTTCTAATCCGACGACACTTTTTTCTCGTCCGTCTTTTGTCCTTTCTTCGGTGCTGTTTAATTTGTAAGGGGTTTATGTAAATTTTTTAGTCATCTTAACTTAGTGACCAAACTGACTTTTGATTTAATCATAGACCTTCTATTTCAACTCTTTTATCGAGTCTTACATGTCTTACTGACTTTTCCTTTTATAGGTTCTCGACTTTACCGTCTATCTAGATCTTTGAATAATTATACATTGATTAGGTGTGAGTCTCTTGTTTTTACTCATTACTTTATTTAATCTTTTCTATTAAAGGGACTTGATTTTCTTTTTTCTAAAAGTCTACCTTTTATAAGTGGTTCACGGCTCGTGATCAGACAACTTTTAGACTTTAAGGATTATATTTCGAACACCTCTCTTAATGGTCCTATAGATGGTTTTTTTTTTTTTTTCGGTGCGTTTCACTTTTTATGTTTTTTTTCGGGATCTTCTGACAGTAGTATGAAATGTAATTATAATAACTACGATCTTCTGTCACCTCGTTCTGAAGTTTCAAGAGTCCCTTTTAACAAACTCGGAGTAAATTATCGGTCGTTTGACAATGAAGTCTTAATTCCGTTTCATTCAATAGGTTACTGAGTCTTTAAAAGAGGATACAGGAGGAGGACCTTACTGAACCCCTATATCTTTTTCTTTTGACTTACGTTACTCGTCTTGACAGACTCCTTATTTTACCTTTCTGTAAAGTTGAATAGTCGACAATTAGTCCGGATCTTTCGTCAACCGAGTTTAATCTTGTCCCCTCTGTCCTCTATCACTGACCTCTTGTAACTAATTTTTATACAAATTATTAGACCTACTAGAATCTGTACATTTTTCATGTACATCCGATAAGATAGGTAATCTTATTTTCTTTGTTTCTCGATAAATCTGTCGTACTATTCTGTTCCGCTTGATTTTACACTGTACTGAACCTTTTTAACTTCTCCATTCACATTTTTCTTAGGTAAAAAGGTAGAAAAAACCTACCTTTAAAAGTCATTGTATTTTTAGTGTAAAGATGGAAATACCCGGAATGTGCGATGAATTATGATTTTAATTATCAATATATAAAACTTATATATTCTTTCTAATTTCCGTTTTCCTCTTCTCTCACCGTCTCCTACTCTACCAATCTGTCGTAGTGACTGAGCCACCTGTATTCAAACTCGTTTGAGGTCCTCTGTTACTTCTGTCCCTTCTTTCTGACCGGACGATATCAGGTACCCCAACGTCTCAGCTTGTACTGAATCGGTGACTTATTGTTGCAAAACTTATAGAGTTATAGACAACGACGACGACGATGACGACGATTTAGCGAAGTCAGCACAGGCTGAGACACGCTGGGGTATCTCCCGTCGGGTGGTCCGAGGCGGCAGGGACCCTAAGAGGTCCGTTCTGGTGACCTCACCCAACGGTAAAGGAAGAGGTTACGTACTTTCACTTTTCACTTTCACTTCAGCGAGTCAGCTCAGAACTGAGATCGCTAGGGTACCTGACGTCGAATGGTCCGAGGAGGCGGGTACCTAAAACGTCAGTTTTCATGACCTCACCCCACGGTAACACAATGACCAAAAGTCAAAAATTTCAGTTTGATAAAACCTTTGAAGTGATTTAATTCGAACCTTCTACAGGAGGTCACGGGACTCACGACGGACAGACGGGTCGTGCTGCAATATCTCCGACTGGGTCCTCTTGGGAGAAGGGTAGGGTGGGCAGGAAAGGGAGGATGTTTGTGTTCCTCCTATTCTTCGGGAGACCGGGAGGCATCACTTTATAAGGGGATTCGGTCTCGGGTCTGAAAATTTTCTTTAGAGGTTTCGAACACCAGGAAAGAAGACCTAAACGAATTGAGGACTGTTAAACGAATTAGGAAAGGAACCTCCACAGTTGTCGAAGGACACTGGGGGTAATTGTCACCCACCTAGGTGGGGTCTTACAGAGTAACTACTCGGGGAGTATCGTCCGAAACGCCTACTGGGTAAAGTCCCACATGAAACTCCTTCTGTAATACAAGTACACACAGATTTCGTTCGGAGACCTTACATAGGGCCACAAGTAAGCAGATTGCCAGGGTTCGTAAATGTGACAGTCAAAGACAACGGTGCGAACAGTCACGGTGGTAGTCATGACTGAGTGAGTCCCTGGAACACATTTGGTGACCGCAGTTATGAGACACCGAAGACGGTTTGTTTACGATCCATCGAGAAGACCCTTCTCAGCATAAAGACTGACGTCGACCGGTAAGTAGTTCGCAGACCTTAACCGGGATTAGAACAGACAACCGGGGCCTATACGGTAGAAGGGCGAGACTAATTCGAAAGGGTAGGGTGTGGAGTAACGGAGGAGTAGGTGTAAGGAGCCGGGTTAGAAATAAAGTCCTCTATAGTAACAAGAGGTTAGAGTATATTAATGGTAAGGTCACACTGAGTTGTCATAGGTTACTTCGGGACTTTTTATGAGGAACCTTGTCTTTCCTGACCCCCTCAGTAAGTTTGTATCGTTCCATCTCAACGGTCCCTGGAACTCGAGTGGCACAGGTCGAGGGGGGAGGAGGGTGTACCTGTTGACTCCGTGTCCCCCAATAGACTGAACGGTTTCTAGAATTGTCGTTTGTTTCGGAGAGTCACCTTAATCTGTATGTCTCTATTTTCATACCCTCCCTATCTCCATAAGACTCCTGTTACCTTTCTTGACGTTCAAGACTATTCATAAAACCTGAAGGTTGTCTATTAGTCGTCGACCGGAGACAGAGGTGACTCCTATTCTATACCTCTACACTCATACCCCCCTTCCAAGAATTAATGTCAAACTCAAAAATACATTTTCTTCATGAAGTAAAGTTACAAAGAAAAAGTCTTTACCCCTTACCACCTCTGGGGAAAGACCTGAGATTCGTTCCCACCACGGGGACAGTCCCCGTCTCCTCACCGTCCCACTCCACCCCCTCGGGACCTGTTATAGCGCGTTACAGACTGTCGTTCTCACCGCAGGGCACGTGGTCCACGGGTGACGGACACACCGACTCGCCCGGGACTCACGAGAGGGACTTTGGAGAGTTCCCCAAGCGAATAGACTAATGTTCAAGACGGCGACCCTTTACTTGTCGTCCCTGCCTACCCAGAGATTTGTCTTCTTTAGACTAAAAGGACGTTGTAGGGACGCTTTAGTTTCGTACATTCTTAGTAGTTCTGTCCATTTTTGAACTACTAGTAGAATAAATAGAGAACCCACCCCCACTCCACCCCAACCTAAAAATTTGGCAAAGAGACTACAGAGTTCAAGTCGTTTTATGTACGAAGACCTCAAGTAAAAACGTAAGTCAAGTCCATAGAAGACCCTTTATGTGAGTGTGAGTCATCATTATTTAGTGGTCCTTCGTCCAGATTCCCAATAAATATTGAGGAACCCTAGGGTACCGGGGACCGACCGTGAACCCGACTCAATCACCAGACGCCAGTCTGACGCCAAGGTAGTAGTCCTACCTGTACGGGACAAGGGCCACCTTCTCTGTCTTTCTCGACTACTTCGCGAACGGGACTCGACACTGGCGTGAGCGAGGCGGGAGACGGGAAGGAGACTACCGGATTTATTTCGGTCTCTCAAGTGTAGAGGACCTGTCACCAACGTCCCTTACATGACGTGGGAAAGGAGTCCTACAAGAATCACGTAGGATTAGAACTCATTCTGATTGAGGTACTTGAAATGACAATCTTTGTTAATCTGTTCTTTTAGGGAAGGGATCTAAAGAACATTGACAGTTTTTCTCTACTCATCACTTTTGTAACGGGGTACGGTCTGAAGAGTGAGAACACTTGGAAACTTGGTATAACAAATAATTTTTCTTATACTGTCAGGGGACCGCACTATTCCACTCGGTAATGATAAAGACGGAAAACTGACAAGAAATACGAAACAATACGTAGTGTTCATGGGCGTATCGGGTCTTTGGATTTATTTACGACACTAATAAGGTCTGACAAGTCGTGTGACTGGGACAGTAAGTGGAGAGGAAGTAATGTCCTTTTAGGACGAAGATAGAAGTAGTTGGGTAAAACCTTTTTACTGAATTTAGAACCGTTGATATCTATCGAAACATATAGGATATACCTAACGAAATCTCCAGTTCGTATGTCTTCCGTCGTAAATTAAAAGTTCAAGACTTCCTAGACTTCTACCGGGTCAGGACAAAGGAGGGGGTGGTGGAAAAAAAGTAGTAAATATATAAAACTTTGTATACATTCGCAGGAGACAGACAAAAGGTACGTCGCGAGACTTCTACTCAAAGTTGTAACAAAGTAAGAGACGCCTCACATTTGAGGACCTTCCGTCCCTTACATAAAATACAATCTACTTACGGTCCTAAAAAGAAATAAGGACGTTTAGGATCTAGTCACGGAAACTGTCGTACCTTTGACTTATGTTCAAATGACATGAATCTGACTTAAATTATTTTTATTCCTAGTAACACACTGATATAGTGGACAGAAACCAAAACCTCTTTATTACGTACCAAATGTCACTCCGACTCTGACTCAAATTATCAATCCGATTAGAACTGACTAAAGACCCATCCGGGCAGGTAGGGTGTTTGTGCTCATGTCTTTAGTCCACAGGACCGGGTAGTCTGTTACATTTTAGACTTCTGTCCGACAAACAAAGAACCGTCTCCCAACACCGGGTTCACCATCCATTACCCCAGTCCGGGAGTCTGGTGAGTCCTCCACACCGGACCGGGTCCAGAACAAGTCCACGTCTCATAAGTCTCTCAAGTAATTTACATTGGAGATTTGGTGGTGAGTCCTTCCCGCATCCGAAGTGACACACCGACTTTCCGTTACCAACATGGTGGTAGCGGAATCCAGAGGATCTTACTGAGTAGTTTAAAGACATTATGAGAGGTTTTATACACAGACCGTAGACTTCCTCCTTCTTTGTGAGACATGAACTTCTACGTTCTCTCTCCCATCTATGACTTCAGTCAGATTACTGTTTTACAATTTAACCGTCGTACTCGATACCAAGACACCCTTAAATTTTAGTCTATACATAACTGAGTTCACAAAACCCAATTTGAGTGATTTCGTTATTAAACATGGAATATTTTACTTCGGAAAACCACCCCACTAGACCGGCAAGTTACTTCTCCACTGTAGTGCCTGGTCTTTTCAGGGACCCCGGTTTCAGACCTGTACAGTAAGTGTTTGAAGATGAAAGTAGAGGACTTTTGGGATTTCGGTAACAAAAGGAAGGAAGTTGGGAAAGAAGGATACTACCAAGGAAATAACACTGTTTACGTTTTAAGACTTAAGGTAGGTACCTACTCTTTATTTTTAAAAGTGGAATAAAGACATCGTATCCTTTTTTTTTCTTTTGGAAAAGGAGATATAAGAATCCAAATATGGACCCCGGACATATAATTTGACTGTTTTCTAATTGTTCTCGTTTCCGTAGTGTTAAAATTACAAAACTCATACTCCCGAGGTCTCTTTCCTTTACTTCGGGAGATTTGTCGTCAATATGAACCCCCCTTCCCGAACATACGGTAGAATTGTTTCCACTATTTAACACCTCTTTCCTGACTCGATTCTTCCTCTCAATCCCGAAGGCCCTTACCACTTAACACCCTTCCATTTATGTGCCCCCCTTTAATTGACAGACGCGGAGTCAGCGAGTCAACACAGGCTGAGAAACTCTGGAGTACCTGGCATCAGGGGGTCCGAGGAGACAGGAACTGTAAAAGGCCCGTTCTTACGACTTCGCCCAACGGTAAAGGAGGAGGTCTTCACTTACCGTTTACTCCCAATAAAGCATTCCAAACAAGTGTGTCTGAGTAGATCAGAGACAGAGACACTATTTCCAAGAGAAAGACCAGACCCTCTGCCGCCCTCTGTGGAATTGTGTCCTTAAATACGGGACAATAAAAACCATTTATAAAACAAACGTCAAGTTTTATTAGGGATATGGTTTCGTCATATGAAGTCGCACCGCATATGACACGAATCAGTGCAGACTGAGAAACCCTGTGGTACCTGACATCTGACGGTCCGAGGAGACAGGCACCTTAAGAGGTCCGTTCTTGTGACCTCCCCTATCGACAAGGGATGAGGTCCCCTAGAAGGGCTGGGTCCCTAGCTTGGGACCAGAGGACGTAACGTCCTTCTATGAAATAGTAGACTCGGTGGTCCCTTCGGACCGTATATAACTAGGGGAGACAAAATGAATAAATAAACCGACTCGTGTCCTAGAAACAAACACAGTACGTCCGAGCCATCAGCACCATACGTCCGAAAGATCAACACCTCGTCGTACACACAAGAATCAAAGGACTGATCCCTACCTTGGAACCAGGGGATGTAACGTTCCGTCTAAGAATTGGTGACTTGGTGGTCTGTTCAGGGAGGGGAAATAAAACATATAAAGGGTAGTGAATTTCTTTTTATGCGGGTGATGTCGATTCACTTCTCTATAAACCTAAATACGAACCTACTCTTATAAGACCCTCTTTTTGTATGGGTCAACCTCCCGTTCACTACACCTACGACACTCATTGACCCCAAAAATTTGACCCAAAAGTTCCGGGGCACATGAGTCTCCTACCGTAGACTTGTTTCCATTTAACGTTTCCGCTTATGTCTAAGACGTGAAGACCCAAGGTCCGAACAAGCTCTTGTCTTTGTTTTCTCACCCAAGATCACCCACCTTAGTAGTAAAATTCTTCTAGATACTTTTTTCCTCAACCTGAATGGGTGTCCCTGGACTGACTCAGATTGAAAATGATCAGACAATACCATTTCACCTTCCTTCAGGTCCAGGACTCACAGTTTACCTTCACCTGTAAAAAAGTATCAAAAGAATCCTAAAACATAGACTTTCCTTAGAAAAGTCATTATTGAATCTTGTCTCTAAAGTAGTTAATAAATTAAGAATCACATAATATAAAAGTTATAAATTACCCTTATAAAACTTGTAGGAACGATAAACATCCCAGTATGTTACCTTGAGTTTTTCTTGTCAAAGACTCAGAAAGTAAAGTGTCTGCAAAGTTCACTCCCTCTTACTTTTTTCTACTGATTTGTTGTCTTTGTCTTAATTCATTGTATTTAAGCACATTTATGTATGTTATGTTTCGTTCCACCTATAATAGTGTTCCGCCATAAGAGGAGGTCCCTTTGGTAGTTCTTCTAGACCTTTTCGTGTCCAAAACAACTCCCCACCCTGTGACTTTACGATCTTTTCCTTTACATAAAGGTTCGTACCTCTGTCAAATCATTTCGTAACGACAATGGGCAAAGGAATCCTACTAAGGTAAGGAGTCCTTAACCACTCAAATCTCCTACGCAGAATTGTCTGTAGAGAGAACAGGGAAACGAATCGGACTCCATTGACACTCACTTAACACAAGTTACACTCAAAGGAATTTTCTTCGGTCCAGGAACCTCCGCCCAATTGACTTCGTTACGTAGGACCAGGACCCTTAGAGACAAATTAAACCCCTGTGAACGACAGAAGGTCCCTCGACAAACCAAGTGCTACTGAAAGTGTAGGAGTAGAGGAAACGAGATCCTTAAAGACCAAAAGGTAATTAGAAGTGAACCGGACAATCTATAAATCAAATACAACACCTCAAAAGGGTAAACCTATAAATAAGAACTGGACTACAAAAAGTGACTTACCTCTAAAGGACTTAATTTATTGACGTTTGGACTTTCACGTACAAAGTATTCTTTTTGAAGGAAAGAAAATTATTGAAGCATTCAGGAAATATCGGACTCAAGCGTCTGACAAGGTAAAGAGATCGCCCCAAATGGAGTTTCTACAATCCCACACTAAAATTCTACGTTTATAAAGATATGGGTGACGGGAGACAATCTCGACACTTTACGACATATATGATGTTGACCGGTCTAAATGTCTGAGTGACACGGAGTCAGGATGAACCGGAATAAGTCAGTAACTCAGGGTGAACCAAGAGAGACGATAAACTACCTACCTTTTACGACTGTGACTTTACCACGGACCCTCGGGACACCGACCGAACCTCCCCTAAATAGATCCAAACCCGACATGACTTTGTTATCCGTCCAGGAGATTCCGTCCCCAGGGGTTGGAGACTCTATATTACACCGAACTTAGTAGGGTTTGGTGGACGGGCGAGGAGGTAGACACCTTTTTAACAGAAGGTGTTTTGACCAGGGACCACGGTTTTTCCAACCCCTGGTAACGAAATTCCAGTACCCCTTTACCTTAGGTCTCAACTGGATCAATAGGGGTTGGGGTTTAGGAGAAGTCATCCTTACTGTAATCACTTAACACGAAATGTTGACACCATCCCCCGTCCCGTCCCTACCCCCGAGACCCTGGTGTAGGACGAGTGGAAGCAGACGGAAGTCTCAAATTAAAACAACCCTCTATTAACAAACCCTCAAGGGACCACCGGATCACCAGTCCTAAGACTCGAAAGTAACGGCACCAGACCGAAGTCAAGGGCCCTTTGACTCTAGGACGCTCGACGTACTGGTGGTGGTAGTTGTTGTTTTATTATTAATAAACAAAAGGGTAGGACCACTACAGACGAGTGGTCTCTACTCCTGCATCCCCACCGAGGACAATGTTTGTCATACTTCGGAAGAGATATCTTGGTCTGTCTCCCGGACGTCGCCCTTGACGTAAGTACACGGACCACGGCGACCCACGGGGAGTAGGTCCTGACCCCCACATCTTGTGGAGTAATAAAAGTAAAAAATAAAAACCACACAAGATGTCTCATTAAAACATACACGCGGTCAGAGACCTAAAAAAAAAAAAAAATCTAGACGTAGTAGTGTCAGAGGGGAGGTAGGTGGAGGGGGTAGGAATCCATAAAGAGTCTATCCTAGTCTTGTTGGACACGAGTCTCGAGCGTAGTGCCCGAGGGGACACTAGACATGTACGTATAGACAGTGACTCATAACGATTCAGTCTACTTTACACTTCTAATACCCCTGAGTATAATCCAATGTCTAGGAATTCTGTCGTACACTCCACCGCACTGCTGATTACAAGGAACCACGCCAAAGACTTGAACCGGAAAGACGTCCGACACGTCAAAAGTTCCTTTACCGACTCACCAAAACAAGACCAACGACCGTCCCCTACCCCTGCCTACTCCTCTTTGAGTAACATGGAAGTTCAACACGGGTTCCCGTCCTTGTCTTTTTTATTTTTCCTTTCAGGTTGGACCGACCAACAGGAACCGTAACTGGACCGGATACTCGACTACAGGTGACTTACGGAAAGACCACGTCACTGGCTTCCGCAGACCCCTTTATGCGTGAGGAAACCCCGACCGACAAAGAGACGTGTCCCGACGAGACATAGTCCTCCTGTCCTTCTCTACTACGGAAAGTAAAGAGACGACCGAACTCCCAGGACCTCACCCTCTCAGGACCCAACCCTCTCAACCCACCCGTAACGTCGAGCTCCACCGGACAGGAGTGTCGTTAGGGTCACCCGGAGTCCCTCACTCTAACCGGTGAGCCAAATACTGAGGACCAGAGACAGTCAGACACCTGTCACACTGAAAGTAGTCCGATTTCTACCGAAGTAATACTTACAAAGAACTGGTCGACTCCTTTATATGTGACTCTTGTTTTCACGAAGAGTTCATTGCTTTCCTTTTAAGGAGAGATTAGTGGTAAAAAATGTAGACTTAACCTCAAGTGTTTAGGATCAATTGTACACACGTACGCAAACACACACGAGTCAGTACAAGTCGAGAGACACTGGGGTGGGAACTCCGAGGAGACAAGTACCCTAAAAGAACCGTGTATCGAGTAAAATAAATGATGCATATCCTGAACTCTTCTCGAACCTGGTCCGCCATTCCTCTCCACCGAAACGACATATCAAGTCGGTCCTAGTCCATACCAACTCCGTACCGGACCAATTAACAGTTTCAGATCTTTCTCGGTCCTGGGACGTGACCTACAGAGGTCTTCTCAGCCCGTCCGTAATTTCCCGGTCTACGAAGCGTCTCGACCCCATTCTTCACTCTCGTGGTAACACCGTCACCGGTGATCCCCCGCCGTCACGTTTGTCGACCTTCAATGAATCCCACGGATAGGATGGTCCTGTTGAATTTGTCTAATTATTTATTTTACAACAGATATGTATGCTACCTTATAATAAGTCGGAATTTTTTACTACCTTTAAGACTAGTAACGATGACATACCTACTTTGACTTTTGTACTATGTTTCACTTTATTCGGTCTACTTTTTCCTGTCACATACTAAAATATACTCCATGGATCTTAGTAGTTTAAGTGTCTCTACCTTTCATCTCGTCACCAATGGTCCCTAACCCTCTCCTCCGTTACCTCCTAATAACAAATTACCCATGTTTCAAAGTCAAACCCTACTCTTTTTACAAGACCTCCACCTATCATGACAACCAACTTGTTATCACCTTTACATGAATTATAACGAAGTGACGTGTAAATTTTCACCAATTTTATACGACACATATAAAATGATGTTATTTTTTGTTCACACCCTATCGATTTCAGTTGATAGTCCTCTTCCTATCATCTTCCAGTACCAGTAACCTTCCTTTTCGGTAGACCCGTGGACCACATCACTTAGTCTTTGGACCTGGGTTCGGGTCGAGAACCACTTGTTCAGTGGTTTGGAGGAACAGGAGAAGAGTAAACACCAATCTTTGGTCCTGGGGTACAAGATGGAGTCTCCTTGACCGAATAGAACACTTTCATACATCATTTGAGTATTTTAAGATGGTGTTTCCGTAAGATGGTGCTTAAGATGGCACGTCCGGAATGATGGACTCCCCTACCTTTTCGGGTAACATTTAAGTATAAAGTCACTGGACCTACTAGACCTAAGTGTCTATATGACGTTTTAGTTGTACACGGACTCAGCAGGATGGTACGACGACGAGGCAATTCAGAGGCACCCTCCGAGTCTGTGTAAATGTTAGAGTCACTTCGACGGAGAAAGGTCGACTCACAGACTTACCGGACCGTTGTTATTTCGAGAATTAATTGTAGGTATTTTGGGTCATTCCCCACGGACAACCTATGTGTACTGGACCAGACCATGTCCCAAACCCGTTTACTTTCTCACTAACTAGGGTCCACTATAAGATTCCGCTACCGGGATCTGTAGGTGCGTGGAGAAAGAGATTGACGAATAAACGACTGACGACATACAACGACACGACACGAGTCAACGCTGAGAAACACTGGAATACCTGACATCGGGTGGTCCGGGGAGACAGGTACCCTAAAAGGTATGACCTCACCCATTGGTAAAGGAGGAGGTCCCCTAGAAGGGTTGGGTGCCTACCTTGACTGTAAAGGACGTAGAGAAATGATGACTTGGTGGACCCTTCGGGTACGTTACATTTCATGTCCTAATTTCGTCCAAAGTAACGTTCTAAGAAGACCAAGACAGTAGACGTATCCAATTTTGAAAGTCTCTCCCGGGTAATAATCTCAATACCCAACTAATCGGAGTTTTCACTAACCTTCTTTATGATCGTCGAAATAGTGAAATCCCATCTTAAAAGACCAGTGAGTAGTCCCCACCGTGAACCGAAAAAGTGAGAACCGAAATACGTTCCTCGGGTCAAGATCGGTGGACAACTTATTCCCGAAGCCCGACTTTGAGATCTCGTTACCAAGACTCTGTGTATTGAGGAGGGTATCGTAGACTCCTAATGGACTCAGTTTGTAGAAAGGTGTCGACACAGGAATCTCCAGAACAAGAGTTCTAAAATAAAAAAACAAAACTTAGACCAACATAATATGTCGTATATGTACAATATATCTTTTAATATATATATATACGACGACGATTCAGCGAAGTCAGCACAGGCTGAGACACACTGGGGTATCTGCCGTCAGGTGGTCCGAAGGGGCAGGGACCCTAAGAGGTCCGTTTTTGTAACCTCACCCAACGGTAAAGGAAGAGGTCACGTACTTTCACTTTTCAGTTTCACTTTAGCGAGTCAGTACAGGCTGAGAAGCGCTAGGGTACCTGACGTTGGATGGTCCGAGGAGGTAGGTACCCTAAAAGGTCCGTTCTCATGACCTCACCCCACGGTCACGGAAGAGAATATATATATATATATTCCCTTACAGTTGAGGGAGGACATAAAAACAGACCCTTTAGGGTACCAGTCTCCTCGGACCGTCCGATATCAGGTACCCTAGTGTTTCTCGACCTGTGTTGAATCAATGATTTGTTTTTGTTGTTATTTACATAAAAAAATTAGGTCATAAAGATGGATAAGATACACAACCTTCCCCATCGAAGACATATACAGGTCAAATGGTAGAGTTAATTCTTACCTCGTACCTTAGGTACAATCGTCGAAGACTTCTAAGACTACGAACCGGTAGGTCCGTTGGTCCCTTGGTTCTACCACGAGAAAGACCTCGAACCACACAGGAGGATCCCGACCACCAGGGACTAGGGGACCACCGAGACAGGTACTAGTGAACCTCAGTGATCTCGGAAAATCCTCCCTTTTTGTCCAGGGTGAATACTGGTATTTCGATCAGAAAAATTCTGTAACTGTAATAACTGAATGTGACTAACTTTCGTTGAAGCAAAGACACGTAGGTCATTATCTGGTCCCAACCTCGTCTCCTACCCGAAGGGTCTACCACCCCACCATTTCTTAGATGGACCGTTACGTCCCCTACGCTCTCTGTACCGAAACTAGGGAACCAACCCTTCTCGGGGACCTCCTCTCGTACCGTTGGGTGAGGTCATAAGAACAGACCTTTTAAGGTACCTGTCTCCTCGGACTGTCCGATATCCTCAGACAGCTGAATGCTTCTCAGTCTCTACTGACTCGCTGACTCGCACTGCTACCTCCTTTCTGACCCTCTTCTCCGCACCATTTCGCCCCTTTCTTTCCCTCTCTCCCCGTCTCTTCCTTCTTATTCTTACCCTGTTTCCTTCTCCTACCTCCCCTTTAAACCCACCGGGGTCTGCCTCTTCTCTCATTCTCCTTTACTCTACCCTAGTCCCTCCCCGTATCACGGAAGGACAGAGGACAAGAGACCTCCGCAGTGACAACCGAGATATCGACCACCGAAGGTCGGTGTCGGCTCAGACCCAGACACTGCCGTAGACGTCCGCCGTCAACCGTCCACTCTCGGAGAGTCGGACCAGGAGAGCTCTGGGGTGGGAAGTAGAGAGACTAAGTGAGGTTCAAGCCGAGGTCTTCGGACCGAACCACACTGGACTCCCTTCGGGGAAATGTCACTCATGTAGTCGACCCCCTCCGTACTCAACGATAAAATGTGGTAAAGATTTGTTACCGAAATAGACAGATCTTTACACACGATGGTGGTGTCAACAAAAAGGAAAAACTCGACCCCTGTAGAACCCCTTAAAAAAAAAAAAAAAAAATGGTCGGGGCAACGACACAGGGTCTCTTCTAGTCACTTTTAGAGTGTACATACTTTCTTGAGAACTTACAAGACCTTCCCTTGTAAGACTTTTGCGTCAGACTGACTGGACTTAAGTTTACTAGACGGTAAGGTCAAAACGAGGTTACGTGTTTTAATTACACTCCGCAGACTTAACACTCTAACTACTTAAGGTTAATCAAGAGAGAAAATTTATCGTCACAAACCACACACCACGATAAATCTTTGAAGATCGTGGGGGTAAGATAAATATTTGACGGAAATATTTCGTATCCAAAATTTCCGACTTTCTCTGGGATCTTTACGACATTACTTATCTTGCGAAAGGTCGAAGTCGAGCCTTTGGACTAACAACCACTGGAACTTATTTCGTGACTTGAAAAGACACAAACTAAAAGGAGGAGACATTTTTTTTGAGACGAAAATGGTTGACATCCACTAAAGTCAAGAGTGAGAGGAAATAGACAACCGGATGACACCAAAGAGTGACACTTTGCCCCGAGAGGGCCTGTCCCGGTGGGCGGTACCAGTCCCCGTCCAGGGGGGCGAGGAGTGGAGGGTGAGAAGAACGTCACTCAGGGTGTGTCAGACCCGGTGACCCGACGGACACAGTAGGCCTGCGTCTGTCTCGGGTGTGTCCGGGTGTAGTCGAGATCCCTCAATAGTCGAGTCTCATCCCTGGGAACAACCCACCCTTTATTTCGATCAAGGGTCTTGAGTGGTCTAGTCGAGACTCATATTTAGACGGTTCTTTAAACACAGAGATGGGGTTTCGTTTCAGACAGTCAAATTAACTTACTTCCGAAAGGTTAAACTTGTACCTGCGAAAAGTTTACTTAAACTGTCAAGGGTAAAAATGGAGATGGAGATCCGAGAAACACTAGTCAAATCGAAGAGGAAAAGACTTGTGTCTGACCCGTATAGATTTATCCACCCGGTACCCCGATACTGAATTTGGTACAGTCTATGGCTTGAGTAACGAGTGCGGGACGGGGTTGGACTGGCGGAGAGGAACATATAGAAGATATAGGTAATGATGTCAAGTCCCATGACACTCCTTTAGACCCAAGTGCAGAACCTCCTATCTGTCGGTTTTCTGTCGATTCGGTCTCTAGTTAACCCTCTTCCTTCCTGAATAATGAACGTCGTTCGTTCTTCTTGTCACCCCTAGAAAGGGTTTCACCACAGGAGGGTTTGTCGTTTTAACCCCCTTCAAAACTCGATTCTCATCTACGGGTAAGTACTTCCCCTCACGCACCACATACGAATAAGTACTACTCTTTACTCGTCTCCCCTAAGGTCGTATCTCAACCCCGTTTCCGGCTGTCCCATGTTCGAAATAAACTAACTACAGTGACTCCCAGTCCTTTCCAGTCGAGGTAGTAGGGAATCTAAGGTCAACTAGAAATTGTAACTTTGTCTTGACCCCCAGAAATTTCTGAAACTAATTGTATCGTTTTTATAGAAACGATAACAATGAAGAGAACGGACTTTTATTACCAAACAAGAACGTAAGAAAGTAAGATAATCCTACCAATTAATTACTCTGGACAATTTCCTGTTCACAATGTCACTCCGAATGTAGTGTTTCTCCGAATACGGTTTTTTACCGAAGAGAATTCAGTTCTTTCGGGACGGACTAAGAGAAAGACCCTGGGGGATGGGATAGACGAATATCGTGATCGAAGATGAGTCATCATCGGAGGTCGGAGATATGGACCAGGTTCGGTCTGTATAGATCCAGTGAAAACTAGGGAGACAACGGAAGAAGAATAAAAAAAAAAATTATCACGTTAAACCATTACGTAAACTACAGGAAACCCTGGAGGGACCACTGAGTGTGTCACTTCTTAGACAGACGTTACGTCCTCTGGGTCCAAGCTAGGGACCCAACCCTTCTAGGACACCTCTTCCTTTACCCTTGGGTGAGGTCATAAGAACGGACCTTTCAGGAACCCTGTCTCCTCGGACCACCCGATATCAGGTACCCTAGCGTTTCTCAGACTGTACTGACTCACTGATTGTGAAACTACAGGAAAATTAAAAATTTTAAATAAACCGGTGTCGGATATCGTACACCCTAGAATCATGGGACTCGTCCCAAGTTTGAACACGGGGGACACAGTCTTCGTACATCAGAATTGGTGACTTGGTGGGCCCTGCAGGGAGAAGAGGAAGAACTGGTATGTAGTTAACCGGAGACACAATCACAAGGTTCGGACGAGACTGTTTCATGGTGTTTGTTCCACCGAAATAATCTTCAGATTTTAGTTCCGCAGTAGTCCCGGTACGAGAGACACTTCAAGATCCCCTCTGAGGTAAGCGCGGAAAGAGAATCGAAGGCCAGTGGAGCCGTAGGAACCGACCGTCTACATAGGGAGATGAGAGACGGAGACGGTGTTACACCACAAGAGAACACCCCCTCCCGTTTGAAGGGGAGAAAGGGGAGAAACAAGAAAACGACCGTTATTTTTACTGTGTTCCGTCTAATTATCCCTTTTTTAGTTTAAATAATACATACGTACTCCTTAAACGTATTGACACTTCTTAAAGCTACTGTCGTTCCATTCCGTTTCACATAAAAGACCTGATTCCTCTTTCCCCAGTCTCACAATGACTCAGGTTCGAACGAGGCGAGCGGCGTTCTGTCCGGCTATTTAGACTCTCTACTGCACAACTCCGTTCCTTCTCTGAAATTAGCCCCTCGGTCATCTGGTTCTTCTACCGTCTTATCACGGAGTTTTATTGGTAGAATAACCCCAGACCTACGGTCTAAGAAAATATCTAATCTCTCTTTCATCGTTTATCCTTGATTTCAGTTTTCCGACTTATCTCCGCCTCTACGTCAACCCTTCATTTCACTTTCCCAGAAGTCAAAACGTTTTGTAGCGGTTCCCTTACAGGTCGGAAGTCTTCCCCACACGATTAGAGAAGATAAGTGTCCATTGTCCCTGTTTGAGAGAGAGGTGCTCGACTTGTTTCCGTGAAGTCAAATGTCAGACGTCTCCCCGTCCCAGAAGGTCCGCCGACACCTCACATTAATATTATTGTTTTCGTTCAGTTTCTTTGTCAAAGGTTGTACCTCAGTCTTAACGAAGGAGGGACGTTGTCTTCATCTAGGGGACCTCTTCCCTTACCGATGGATGAGATCATAAGAACGAACCTTTTAAAGTACCTGTCCCTCGGACCGTCCGATGTCTAGCAGCTCAACCTGTACTGACTCCTTGATTGTCACTTTCTGAAATGACAAAAACCCGAGGTTTTAGTGACGTCTACCACTGACGTCGGTACTTTAATTTTCTGCGAACGAGGAACCGTCTTTTCGATACTGGTTGGATCTGTGGTATAATTTTTCGTCTCTAAATGGTCGTTTCTAGGTAGATCAGTTTCGATACCAAAAGGGTCATCAGTACATACCTACACTTTCAACCTCATATTTCTTTCGACTCACGGTTTCTTAACTACGAAAACTTGATACCACAACCTCTTCCGAGAACTCTCAGGGAACCTGACGTTCTTCTATCAGTCAGGATTTCCTTTAGTCACGACTTATAAGCGACCTTCCTGACTACGATTCCGACTTTGAGGTTATGAAACCAGTGGACTACGATTCTTGACTGAGACCTTTCTCAGTCTCCTTGACTGAAACCTTTTCTGGGACTACGATCTTTCTAACTTCTGTCCTCCTCTACCCCTGTTGTCTCCTACTCTACCAACCTACCGTAGTGACTGAGTTACCTGTACTCAAACTCACTCGAGGCCCCCTCGACTACTACCTGTCCCTTCGGATCGTACGACGTCAGGTACCCCAGCGTGCTTCAGTCTGTACTGACTCGAGGACTTGACTTGACTCGACTCGTTGCTTGTGAAAGTGAAAGTGTTTCATTAAGTGTCCTTCCATTTTTCTCAATTACATTTACTTACAAACATCCGGGAAGTTTCTCCTCCAGAACCTAGTTTACCCAAAGTGATCCAAGGAAGGACAGGGGGTATGGACTGTAATTACGAAATGACGTCAACAGATACCCCTGAAGGGTATCTGGTATCTGTCAGTCACCCATTCTTACTGAGTCACCCATTTCTTAGACAGACGTTACATTCTCTGAGTCCTCTACACCCAAGTTAGGGACTCAGTCCTTCTAGGAGACCTCCTCCTTTACCGTTGGGATAAGGTCATAAGAACGGACCTCTTAGGGTGCATGTCCCCTCGGACCGTCCGATGTCAGGTGTCCCAGAGTTTCGAGGGGGACCGTGTCCGGAGGACAGAATGTAAGAGATTCCGTCAATCCTAAGGAGGTTTCCTCCTCTTTGAGGCTTCCAAAAAGGACTCAGAAGACCCAGTGATAGTAAAAGTCGAACTTTACGCGTACGATCTCTCGTTGTATGTAACCCCACCGATCGGGTCTTGGGTAATGAAGGGACACTACCACAGAAAGGAGGAGAAAAGTATTCTTGAGGTCAGTATAGCCTAATTTGAGTGGGATTAACCTATACTGGAATAAGTGATGGACCTACTGAGGGACACAGGAAGGTACTCGGACGGAAGAGAAAGACGTCTTACCTACACCCCGACTCCCAGTCCAGAGAAAAACCGGTTGGACAATCTTCCGACTTCCCTCAGCCCCGTCGAGGAATCGTCGACACAAATGTTACACGCTGAAACCTTGAAATCGGTAAGTTCTGATTCCCTCTCTTAAGTACGTCGTAAGACAATGTATATACAGTGTTTACACGTCCTGTACCTATGTACAGAGGTTCCCGTGCAAGTGTGACAAGGAGACCCTTCACTTTGTAAAACCGAAGAAAAGATAGGGGACACGTGTGCGTACCTGACGAAAAGTGAGACGAAATGTGTCGAAATATGACGAATTAAAAACTTTTGTTGGAAAAGATGAAAATATACATGTTTTTAAATTTGTACTTATTGAGAGGAGACCCTTCGAGGGAAAATAATTTGACACCTTTCGTTTACATAGTTTTGTCGATTTCTGAAAAGTAAAGTTTGGAGGAGGGGTGGGTTGAATTTTTAATAAAGGACTAACACATAAGATACGGGTGGAAACCTTGTCTCATATAATAGAATGAAAGAAACGAAACTTTAAGGTTTCTGAACATGGACAAGGGTTTATCCTGTACGATTTCCGTCCTTCCGTCCTTCTGTCTTTCCTTCCTTCCTTTCTTTTTTCCTTCCTCCCTCCCTCCCCACCCTTCCTCCCCTTCCACCCTCCCTCCCCCGTGGCCCTTCCTTCTTTTCTTCCTTCCGTCCTATTCTTAATGATTAATTACTGTTACCCTGGGACTCCTGACTCGTCTCCACTCGACCCGAGTGCAAGAGGAGAAATTGAAATGCGATTTCTCAAATAACAATAAATTTAAATAAAACGTTTCTCAGACAACGTTCGGTCTAAGAATCAAGCTATTCCTTCGTGACTAGACTAATTTCGGAGGTTCTGGAGACTCGAACAGACAGAGGAGTCTCCATCGTGTCTCTTGAGAAACTCCAAAATAATTCTTTAATACTTGTTCCCGACAGACATAGGTTTGGTAGATAACATGAAGTTCTCGACCAGTTCTCAAACTCCCACCGTCTCTCACAAGGTCTTGACGTCTGAAGACCGGACCTTAGGTCAGGACCTGATAAAACGACCGACCAGAACCCAAGTATGAGAGGAAACTCGGACTCGAGGTCCTTTCGACTACAAGATTCCGAAAGAAGAGTTTCTTAAACTGACTTGACACTTAAATTTTTGGTTCTCGATTACTCACTTATTGGATCGTTGTATGTACAGATTATTTTTATCTTTTTAATACTTGACGTACTCATAACTATCTAAACGTTTAAATTTGTTCCTTATGTTGAACGGTGGATATTCGGATTACCTACAATTTTTTTTTTAGGTCACTGATTCCCTAGTTCGGAAGAATATATGATGACGATACCAAATTAACCCTGTTTTAAAAATGTCACATTAAAAAAGTTAGATATATGTACACACGTATTCGAACTTAGTCGGCATTGTGAAAATCCTCAAATAAAGTCTTTTACGGAATTTATACGTGTGACGAAATCGATGTACGACGAAGGATGTCGGAATAAATTTTCTTACTTTTGGACATGTATTCGGTAGTCAAGTCAAGTCAGCGAGTAAGCACAGGCTGAGAAACACTGGGGTACCTGACGTCGTACGGTCCGAAGGGACAGGTAGTGTTGGAGGACCTCGAACGAGTTTGAGTATAGATAGCTAGCCACTACGGTAGGTTGGTAGAGTAGGAGACAATAGGGGAATAGGAGGACGGAAGTTAGAAAGGATTTTAGTCCCAGAAAAGGTTACTCAGTCAAGAAGCGTAGTCCACCGATTTCATGACCTCAAAGTCAGAGTCGTAGTCAGGAAGGTGACTTATAAGTCCTGACTAAAGGAAATCCCAACTGACCAAACTAGAGGAACGTCAGGTTCCCTGAAAGTTGTCAGAAGAGGTTGAGGTGTCAAGTTTTCGTAGTTATAAAACCGCGAGTCGAAAGAAATATCAGGTTGAGAGTGTAGGTGTGTACTGACGACCTTTTTGGTATCGAAACTGATCTACCTGGAAACAACCGTTTCATTACAGAAAAGAAAAATTATACCACAGATCCAACCAGTATCGAAAAGAAAGTTCCTCGGTCACAGAAAATTAAAGTACCGACGTCAGTGGTAGACGTCACTAAAACCTCGGGTGGTTTTATTTCAGACAGTGACAACGGTAACAAAGGGGTAGATAAACGGTATTCACTACCCTGGCCTACGGTACTAGAAACAAAAAACTTATAACTTGGTATCAAATATTTTACGCTGAGTTGGTAATTTCACTTACAACACTAATGACGGGAAGGTTGGGACGAGACATACCGGGTCCCTCAGAGTACGATACCAGAATACTTCCTACTTTCATCCCCCAAGGATCGGACAGTGTAGGAAAAGGTTGGTCTTTTCGTGTCACCTCACTTATGTTCTACACTGTCGATGACGACCTTGTTTTTTACTTAAAATTATGTCGTTTTCTACACACACCATATTATACTTTTGTTTTTCCGTTACTTCGTCACACTTGTGACAATTTCTCTTTTGGTGTACTTATAAACGGGAATGACGTCGAAGGTAGAAGAGGTCTTTACATTAGAATTAGTTGGTTAGACCTTACAAGACCAGTCGGGATTACTCCACTAGGCAGTACGTTCAGAAGAGGTAATTGGAGGGTGGAGGTGAGGCTCCTTCTTCTCCGTTGACCGTCCGTTGATCGTACCACGTCAAATACCCCAACGTCTCTCAGTTACATGGACACATAGGTATGTCACCTTATCTTAAATTGTCTTTTTTTTTTTCTCTCATTTTATATACATGTCACTGTACCTACTTGTCGTTTTTGTAATACGAGTTACTTTTTTTTTTCGGTCTATGTTTTCTGCTGTACAATGCACTAAGATAAATATACTTTATAGGTCTTTTCCGTTTCGAGATTCTTGTTTTTCATTTAATCACCACCCGTCCCATCTCCCCTCTCCTGTGTCACCCGTTTCGTCTAATTATCATTTACACAATGTTACTACCTTTTTAAGATTTTATGAGGGACCCACATGAGGGAAAGAGTGGTGTCTGGAAGGGCACTCGTATGGTCGACCTAAGACAGGGTCTAAACGATCAATTACGACACCGAGGGCTCTTTATTCTCTGTGCCAGGACTGATTAAAACTGACTTTCTTTCACGTTGTCGGTGTTTGTCTGTCGGGGGTTTTCTGTTATTTTTGTCTAGGAATGAGACAGGTTACGCTAATGAAGACTCGTTTTGAGAATGAACGATAAACAATCATTCAATTTTGGGAACGGTAAAAGAAGAGGGACGTTTTTTCTGGACCGGGTGTTTATTAGGAAAGAAAAAGATTATCGAGAGACAGGATGGGAAGAGAGAGATGTTTACAAGGTCAAACATGTCGAAGAGTCTCTCGAGAAGGTCAACGAGTTTCCCTATGACGGAGTAAGTACTTAACAACTTAATTCGGTTAAAGTAAAAATTAAAATGAACCAACGTAAAACAAAAATTGTTATGATATTTAGATGTAAAAACCACCGGACTACCAAACCCCCAAAAGGAGAGGTCAAAAGGGAAGGATTTTGTAAAGAGAGAAGGTTCTCTCCGTCCCGTGTATGTGTCGTATTGTCTTCTCTCAAGAATATTACCTTGAGTTTCACCCCTTTCTCTCCTTTACTCTCACTATCTCTGTCTCCCTTTCTTTCTCTTACTCCCCCGCCCCGAAAGTTCGTGTGATAAGATAAAGTATATTTATCTTAGTGTATTGTATAACAGACAACATAGACCGGAAAAAAAAAAAAATTTAACTCGTATTACCAAAACGACAAGTAGGTACAGTGTCATGTATATAAAATGAGGGAAAAAAAGACAATTTAAGATAAGGTGACATACCTATGTGTCCATTTGACTGAGAGACACTGGGGTATCTGAGGTCGTACGCCCGAAGGGACAAGAAGTGATCGAGGGCCTCAAACGAGTTTGAGTCAAGGTAACTCACCACCACCAAATCAGCGATTCAGCACAGGTTGAGAACGTTAAGGTACCTGACATCGGACGGTCCGAGGAGACAGATACCTTAAGAGGTCCGTTCTTATGACCTCATCCAATGGTAAAGTAAGAGGTCCCCTAGAAGGGTTGGGTCCTTTGTTTGAGCTCAAAGGACGTAACGTCCTTCTAAGAAATAACTGACTCGATGCTCCCTTCGGGTTACTCGTCTACTACGATCGATTAGTAGATTAGGAGACGGCGGGGAAAGAGGAAAACGGAAGTCACAAAAGAGCATAGTCGTAGAAAAGGTCACTTAGTCGAGAAGTGTAGTCCACCGGTTTCATAACCTCGAAGTCGAAGTCGTTGTATAATTTGTTAATCAGTTAGTCAATTGGGTAAACAATAAATACCTAACAGATGTAGAACCTTGGTACGGATTACCTAAACAAAGAGTTAAGAACAATTAGATCTACAGAGACCCCGGAATTGTGACAATAACGGAGGGAGTCCGAAACCCAGTCCTAGTGAAAGAAAGGAGATTTCATGGAAGAAAAACCACCCCTACCCCCACATATAGGAAAGAAAAAAAATTTAAAATTAGAAAGGACATGACCCCCCGGAGAGAACCAAATTATAAGTCTTAATAAACTCCAATAATATATAAGGAACTAAGTCTTTTCATAACGTCTCAGTCTAAGGAGAAGCCAAAAACACATATGTAAACACTAGAACTTTTGGGAAGAAAAAATGAATGCACAGAAAACATGTAAGTCCTGTAGAAAAGTGTAGAATCACAGTAAAGCAGGACACAGACTAACGGTCCACTCAGTAGAATTTTGGGTCAAGAATAGTAAAATAAAAAGAAGGGTCTTTAGAAGTTATAAAAAGTTACCGAATGTCCTTGTTCGAGTTTGAGGAATAAGAACGTAAATACTTTAGTAAATTAGTACAGAGTTGAAGGGAAAGGACGGAATAGAGTGAGATAAGAGGATTTTTCAGAATGAGTCCAATTCAACTAGAAGGACAACAAATAATCGTGTAACGTAAAGTAGAAGAAATTTTTATTTCTGAAAATTGTACAAAAGACGGAGATAAAAAATACAAACGAGGTAAAAGGGGGGGTAGTAGGAACTTACAATAGACTTAAGATCGTTAAAAAGGTCTACATTGAGGTCTTTAGAAAAAAGGTATTTTGGAAGAGACCAGGGGACGGACGTCGGGACCAAGAGTTTCGTTAGTCCAGGAAAAGGGAGACCCCGGATACGACGAACGACTAATCGGGCTAGTAAATAAAAAATACCGACGGTAAGTACAAACATACAAAGGTACGGCTAAGAGGTGTTACTCTCTGGTCCCTACGTACAATGTGACGCGTACAGACACACCAGCCGGCGAAGTCAGTACAGACCGGGAAACGATGGGGTACCCGGTATCGGGCGACCTGCGGAGACAAGTATCCGAAGAGTCCGTTCTTATGACCTCACCCAACAGTACGGGAGGAGGTCCCCTAGAAAGGTAGGGTCCCTAATTTGGACACTGAGAACGTAACGTGCACGTAAGGAGTGTGTGACTCGGGGGTCCCTTCGGACAGAACGTGACATATATGGGGAGACATAACTTTTACGGAACACACTTTGACGTGAGTAATCGGTGTCCCAAAAGAGGTACACCATCTTAAGAGCTCGACCTACCTCCAAACCTCTGGACTGTTCAACCAACTCACTAATTACCTCAGACTTGATTTCTTGTGAAGTTTGAAAACTTGGATCGATATATGAGTTTTATTAGTCAAAACTGATTCACCGAAATAATCATACATAATAACTCCAACTGAATATTTCTTTCTACATATCGTACGTACTTGTCAAACTATGTCTTTATACAGATTCACTTCACTTCACTTCACTTCACTTTCAGCGAGTCAGCAGAGGCTGAGAAACGCCAAGGTACCTGACATCGGACGGTCCGAAGAGACAGGTACCCTAAAGGGTCCATTCTTATGACCTCACCCAACGGTAAAGGAGAGGGTCCCTTCATATAGATTCTGTACCTATTTTAATTGGACACCTCTTTAGAAAGGTGTCAGACTACCAGAACAGTTTCAAATTTCCAAGTCGAAGACTAATTCTGATTACGAGGCCTAAGGACATAAGTCACTTTGGAGTCTGAGGTACTAAGGAGTACTAAACACAATGGCGTACGTCGTGGTATTACATGGTCGTCCACCGCGACGAAGGTACGTCTTTAAAAAAACTACCCAAGTAGTCGGAGGGAGAGTGAGTGCAACGATGACGTCTCCGGTCTGGGGTTCTTTGTTAAACTTATAAAATGGAATCACCTCCCCGAAAGGACCACCGAGTCGTCATCTCTTAGACGGACGGTTACGTCTACTGTGCCCAAACTAGGGACCCAACCCTTCTAGGAGGTCTCTACCTTTACCGTTGGGTGAGGTTATAAGAACGGACCCTTTAGGGTACCTGTCCTCAAAACGCCCGATGTCAGACAACCAAACGTCTCTCAGTCTGTACTGAGTCACTGGTTTATTGTTGTTGGAATCACCTTTATCCTTAACGAAGGTAAAGAATACATTAGGGACTATTTGTTCCCATAGTTTTTCAGTCCAAAATTTTTTACTAAAAGTAAACTTGTAAAGACTGGAACTTTCTGGTCAAAGGAGTAATAATAGGAGTTTGTGAAGTCCAGAAAGTCTAGAACATTGGTCAACCCTCTGGCTCTCCTGAACTCTTCTGGTAGATCTTAGAATTGCCGGGTCTAGGAACCCGGTCTAGGAGTGAGTCTTCGTTTCCGTCTCGGTCCTCCGTCTGGGTCTAGAGGACAGACAACGAAAACGACAGGGTAGGACAGGTCCTGTAACCACACGTAGTCGATACGGAGTGGTGGTTCACTTTGCATTGTTTCGGTTATAGGTGAAGTGCGACTCCTCAATGGTCCCCACAAGGGTTTATCCTCTCACGCACAGAGACATACACACACACACTCTCTCTCTCTCTCTCGTCCTTTTCCTAAGACACGTCATTAAAATAATGAGAGAAACGTCGTGGAATGGACCCCATTCGGGAGGAAAAAAAAACTTACTTACTTCCTACCTTCCTTTACTTCTTTCTTTCTTTCCTTTCGATGTCCTCTCCCTTCCCTCCTTTCCTTCTTTTCTTGTCTTTCTTCGTTCCCTTTCCTTTGTCTTTTCCTCTTCCTCCCCCGACGTCCCCCCTCGAGTCTCTGAACATCGAAGCGATTGGTGGGTGGCACAGACTATCTACACCCCTACTAAGTGCGAGCAAATCTCGTGAGACTTCTTTATCCTACCTTTTGTAAAAGACCGGTTGACCCAATAAAATAATCGAGAATAAAGTAAGACAAAACGACGCCCGTTATTTAATTTTCCACTTAAGTCGCCACACATCTAGAGTTCCTCCTATTTAGAGGTGACGAGCGACGCAGTGTAGGTCGTCGGTGTCGTCGGTAATCCGGCGAGGGACTCAGGGGAGACGGTTGTAGTACCTTTGACGGGTAAGTACTCTCGTCTACCCTGTACCTTCAAAACCCCTTGTTCAGGTATAAGTTTCAGTCTTTTTAAGGTCCTTTGGGTTTGTGTACCAAAATAATTTAAGTGCAGAGTTTCCTCTTAATAGCGAGATGTACCTTCGTCTCGTATTCTCGACACCGGGTTCTGTCCTTTGTGTCGGAGAGGATAAAGACTGAGTTCGTACTTCATAAGCGAAAAGAAAGAACACTAAATAGAGTAAGATTTCCGTTTCGGATTTACAGAGCCCAAAATAAAGACACTAAAAAAGGAAATCTGGGTCGGGGAGGAGTCCCTAAAATACAAAGTACTATATATAGAATGAACTCGACCAGTCGGTAGTTTTGAGTAGATAAGACACAAGGTAAGAATTAGAACGATCAACTGATTTGTTTAATTAGACTTCACTATTAAGAATAGAATCTCCTGTGTACAGTAAATTTTTTGTAAAAAATAACTTTATATCCACGAAATGTTATAATACAATCAAAACCCTTGTGTGGTTTCACTAAATTTGACCCTGAAGGGACCACCGAGTCTACCATTTAGCAGACGGATGTTACGCCCTATGGGCCCAAGGTAGGGACCTAACTCTTCTACAGGACCTCTTCCTTTACCTTTGGGTAAGGTCATGAGAACGGACCTTTTAAGGTACCTGCCTCCTCGGACCATCTGATGTCAGGTACCCCAGCGTTTCTGACTCGCTGAAGTTACAGTTACTGTATATATTTGACTTAGTTAATACACATTAGTCAATATATATTCATTTAGTCAATTATAATAAAAAGTCTAAGAAAAGGTAGTATCCAATAATGTTCTATTAACCTACATCAAGAGACACGATATGTCATCCAGAAACAATAGATGAGAAGTATATTATCACACGTATAAAATTATGGTTTGAGGATTAAATAGGGAGGAAAAACAAAGGGGATACCATTGGTATTCAAACAAAAGATACAAAAATTCAGACAAAACAGTGATTCAAGTAAACATAGTAAAAAATTCAAAGGTGTATATTCACTATAGTATACTATAAACAGAAAGAGGTAACCTGAATGAAGTAAATTATACCATTACACTGAACGGTCCACGATACAACAGTACATGGTTCAGTGTTTCTGGTACCCTTCTACAGCACTAAACGGTCCGTGATACAACAGTACCTCTGGTTGGATCCGTCGTATAACTTTTTGTCTCTATAATGAAACGGTTGTTTTCAGGTAGATCAGTTTCGATACCACAAAGGGCACCAGTACACACCAACACTCAATCCGATATTTCTTTCGACTCACGACTTCTTAACTACGAAAACTTGACACCACAACCTCTTCTGAGAACCCTCAGGGAATCTGACATACCTCTAGTTTGGTCAAGTAGGATTTCCTTTAGTCAGGACTGATAAGTAACCTTCCTGACTACGACTTCGACTTTGGGGTCATGAAACCGGTGGACTACGTTTCTTGACTGAGTAACCTTTTCTGGGACTACGACCCCTTCTAACTTCCGTTCTCCTCTTCCCCTGTTGTCTCCTACTCCACCAACCTACCGTAGTGACTGAACTACCTGTACTTAAACTCGTCCGAGACATACAACCACTACCTGTCCCTTCGACCACACGACGACAGGTACCCCAGTGTTTCTCAGTCTGTACTGACTCACTGACTTCAAGTGACTTGACAACAACAGTACCTGGTTCAGTGTTCCGGTACCCTTTCACACAGACACAGAAATGTCTTCTGTGTCCGTTCCCCAGACACAGAAACGGAGACGTACTACTGTACGTCGCCTGACTCGCGACATCCTCTAGACGCCCTCCACCGTCCCCTCCCCCACCACAAGTCCCAACCATTTTTCTATCTGACGTCGGTCACCGTCGACGGGTCCGACTCGCTGTCTCTTCCCTTCCTTTCTTTCACTAAAGATCAAAATAAAATTTTTGAGTCATCCATCTTACTTCACATGTTCCCTCACATCAGTGTCCCCTCGGTGTCAATGCGTTTTCATACATATATTCTTTTAGACTCACACAACTCCTTGCTCCTACCATATAAAAGTCACATCCCCTACTTCCCGAACTTCGGATTGCTGTCCGTTTGAAGTCCACTGGAGTGACAATGGTTCCTCATGTTATGTACGATGTTGAAAGCAAACAAAAAGACCGTGTGCATTCCAAATAAAATTTGTAGAATTCCTGTCTCAAAGTGGTATTAATATTTTTACTGTATGTCTTAGTTGTCTAATATAACGAATATGAAGATTTACGTCTCTGGTCCCTTGGTAAATGTGTAACAGATTTTAATTTTACTTTAATTTTTACTTAAGTTCGAACTTTCTACTCCAGTAAATGGATTAGAATTTTACGTCCGTACTTCTGGAACACTTGATATGTGATAAGTAAGTTTGACATGAGTACTACCTTTTGTGTTTTTCACGTCGTAAAGGTTTTTTAGTGTCCGTATAACCGGTATAAAACAATATTAGTAACAAGGATATAAAACCTCTTAAAAATACAAAATGTTCTGATCATTGAATTCTTACAAAAGTCAAGTCAAGTCAACGAGTCAGCACAGGTTGAGAAACGTTGGGGTACCTAACGTCGTGCGGTCCGGAGGGACAGGTAGTGGTTGAGGGTCTCAAATGGGTTTGAGTACAGGTAGCTCAGCCACTACGGTAGGTCGGTAGAGTAGGAGACAGCAGGGGAAGAGGAGGACGGAGGTTAGGGAGGGTCGTAGTCTCAGAAAAGGTTACTCAGTGAGAAGCGTACTCCACCAGTTTCATAACCCTCAAAGTCGAAGTCGTAGTAACGGAGGTTTCCTGTGGGTCCTGACTAGACGAAATGTTACGTGACCGACCTAGAGGAACGTCAGGATCACTGAGAATTCTCAGAAGAGGTTATGGTGTCAAGTTTTCGTAGTTAAGAAACCGTGAGTCGAAAGAAGTGTCAGGTTGAGAGTGTAGGTATGTACTGGTGACCTTTTTGGTATCGAAACTGATCTGCCTGGAATCAGCCGTTTCATTACAGAGACGAAAACTTATATGATAGATCCAACCAGTATTGAAAGGAAGGTTCCTCATTCGCAGAAAATTAAAGTACCGACGTCAGTGGTAGACGTCACTAAAACCTCGGGGGGTTTTATTTTAGACGGTGACAAAGGCGACAAAGGGACAGATAAACGGTACTTCACTACCCTGGTCTAAGATACTAGAAGCAAAAGACTTAATACTCGAAATTCGGTTGAAAAACTGAGAGGAGAAAGTGAAAGTAGTTCTCCGAAAATGAAGGAAAAGTGAAAGACGGTATTACCAACACAGTAGACGTATAGACTCTAATAACCATAAAGAGGGTCGTTAGAGCTAAGGTCGAACACGAAGAAGGTCGGGTCGCAAAGAGTACTACATGACACGTATCTTCAATTTATTCGTCCCACTGTCATATGTCGGAACTGTATGAGGAAAAGGATAGACCTTTGTTAGACAACCAGGTACAGGTCAAGATTGACAACAAAGGACTGCACGTATGTCCAAAGAGTTCTCCGTCCAGTCCACCAGACCATAAGGGTAGAGAAAGTCTTAAAAGGTGTCAAAAACCTAGGTGTGTCAGTTTCCAAAGCCGTATCAGTTATTTCGTCTTTATCTACAAAAAGACTTTGAGAGAACGAAAAAGCTACTAGGTCGCCTACAACCGTTAAACTAGAGACCAAGGAGACGGAAAAGATTTTGGTCGAACTTGTAGACCTTCAAGTGCCAAGTACATGACGACTTCGGACCGAACCTCTTAAAACTCGTAATGAAATGATCGCACACTCTACTCACGTTAACACGCCATCAAACTCGTAAGAAACCGTAACGGAAAGAAACCCTAACCTTACTTTTGACTGGAAAAGGTCAGGACACCGGTGACGACTCAAAAGGTTTAAACGACCGTATAACTCACGTCGTGAAAGTGTCGTAGTAGAAAGTCCTTAACTTTATCGAGGTGACCTTAAGGTAGTGGAGGTGATCGAAACAAGTATCACTACGAAAGATTCCGGGTGAACTGAAGTGTAAGGTCCTACAGACCGAGATCTACTCACTAGTGTGGTAGTACTAATAGAACCAGTACTTCTTACAAAAGTCCGTGATGTTAAATACTGGTAGTCTTGTCAGAAGGTTACCCAGGTATCGTAAATCTCTAAGTTCGAGTTCTGTGAAACCTCAAACCGTATATTTTGTCAGTCAGTCAGTGAAGTCAGTGAGTCAACACAGACTGAGAAACACTGGTGTACCTGACGTCGTGCGATCTGAAGGAACACGTAGTGGTTGAGGGTCTCGAACGAATTTGAGTACAGGTAGGTCAGCCACTACGGTAGATTGGTAGAGTAGGAGGCAGTAGGGGAAGAGGAGGACGAAAATTAGAAAGGGTTGTAGTCCCAGAAAGGGTCACTCAGTCAAGAAGTGTAATCCACCGGTTCCATAACCTCAAAGTCAGAGTCGTAGTCAGGAAGGTTACTGATAAGTCCTGACTAAAGGAAATCTCAACTAACCAAACTAGAGGAACGTCAGGTTCCCTGAGAGTTCTCAGAAGAAGTTGCGGTGTCAAGTTTTCGTAGTTAAGAAGTCACGAGTCGAAAGAAATATCAGGTTGAGAGTGTAGGTATATTCTGGTGACCTTTTTGGTATCGAAACTGATGTACCTACAAACAACCATTTCATGACAGAGGCGAAAAATTATAAGACAGATCCAACCAGTATCGAAAAGAAGGTTCCTTGTTCACAGAAAATTAAAGTACCGACGTTCAGTGGTAGACGTCACTAAAACCTCGGGGGGTTTTATTTCAGTTGGTGACAAGGCAACAAAGAGGTGGATATCAGTACTTCACTACCCTGACCTACGGTACTAGAATCAAAAGACTTACAACTCGAAATTCGGTAGAAAAAGTGAGAGGAGACAGTGAAAGTAGTTTTCCGAGAAATCAAGGAGAAGCGAAAGACGGTATTCCCACCACAGTAGACGCATAGAGTCCAATAACTGGAAAGAGGGCCGTCAGAACTAAGGTCGAACACGAAGTAGGTCGGACCATAAAATGTTAATGACATTTTGTCATTATCCTTACTTTGGACCAACTCTTCACTGACACTAACAAGAGTCTTAAACGTCAGGGAAGTTTATGACGTACCGTGTATATTGATCTTTTGGAGGAAGACAACCATGACAAACGAAGATATCACGTAAAATAGAATGTTGGTGATTTTGACGTGTCGTTCGTTTATCTGTCTTTTGACTATTGTTTCTTTTTGTTTCTTGCATTTCATTTTTTGGGATTTATAGAAATTGTACATTAAAATCAATCAATGTAACTTGTAAGATGAACCTTATCGTACGTTTTTTCCTACCAGACGAAATTCCAAAAGGAAACTTCGAAATGCTCGTGGGTCTGTAGTGTCGGTCCGTACGTGTGTGTGTCGTGTTGTTATGGGATCGTCCAGTTACTCTTTCCGACTATGTAAAAAATGTCTCTAAGAAGATATGACTCTACAGAAAACATTCCAGGGTACTACTATTACAACCTTTAAGTATAACCTAAGGTTCTTGTTCTTTGGTTAAAAGTCTATAGTCCTTTTCCGTTCGGTACGTACCTCTAAACTTTGTTCGGGTTTACTTCGGACTTTATGAGCCGACACCTCGTCTCAATCAGTACCTCAGTCCTTCACACCAAATTAGGTGGTTTTCTTATTTTCTACCCCTTTTTTACCTTTTCGTTGTGGGAGAAAGGGGAAGGAAATGGGATTTCCGTTCTTTTCCTTGTTACTAATTTTATTACTATTATTATTAGTGTACAGTGTAAACTCTCTGACCGGTTAATGTTCCATAATTTCAACGATTTGCATGAACGTCTTTTTGGTGTCAAGTTCAGTAAGTCACTACTGTCTCTACAAGATTGACTGTGTTGAAAGACCCACGAAGGTTTCTTGTACTAAAAAGTAGGACTTCAGTGACATACCACAAACACGTCACTTATGTAGTGTGAGTGAGAGACCCAGAGCACAGATGAACCCAAGGCCCTCGGTCCAAGTCGGAACTCTAAGTGTGCCTCCCCAATAATATTCCCGGTGGTCGTTTCGTCTACTGTATACACATCGTACTAGAACAAGTTCGTCCCTCCTCGTAGAGTCTGGACCCAACCCAAGAGTGACGTACCTCTTCGAGAGAGGACCGACTTTGGGCCCTCCGTGTCCCGTGTGGCGTCTTTTACCCCACGACATAAATGCCCCACGTTCCCCAATGGTCGGTTTTCGAGTTCTGTGTCGAAAGGACGTCCGTCTTTACACGTAGTGTGCTTGGTGAGTGTCGGTCCGGAACTTTGATGTCTTAGAGATTGTGGTTCTTGTCAGTGTCACTCCAACATCCCTAGAGACTATAAACTAACTGTCGGATACACCCGTAAAATGGAAGGTTGGTTTAGAGTCCAGCCTAAAGATTAAAGGGATCCTCTGACCAAGGTGTATGACGGAAAGAGAATCGAAAGTTGTACGGTCCCGAGGAGGCTTTGTTTCACTGTCTACCGGTAAAGCGACACTCTGGTTGGTGAAAACGACAAGACAAAACCAATTTTGTTGGAACGTCTTATTCGGTGTATTCCTCGGACGCCGACCTCCGACCACAGTCAATGTAGGTACTCGGCCGCGTCCACTGACTGGGACTGTACCGTCCCAGGTGAGACACCCTACCTAGGTGTAGTCGCCGTGTCTCCGTCGTTCTTCGACGTCACAGCGATTCTGTAGTCTCCCAAAGACGACAATGAACGGGTCTGTGAGAAGTAACCCTGTTCGGGTCCTCTTTTTCGGAAGACTAGTATTAGTATGGTAGTCATTTTATCCTTATTTTTATTTTTACACAGGGTCTTCTACACAGTTTTTCGTTGTTTTGATGGGAATTTCAATGGAAAGATTATAAACACAAGAGGGTCCTTGAATGGTGTCTGTGTGTTTGGTGACTACATGATAACTTAAAATTTAGCACATGATTTTAGGTTTAATGACTAAACATGTTTATTACCTGCTTTTCATGACTGGTTTTATGTGGACGTAAAGTGACACACCTGGTTTAATTTTATGGAAACCCCCGAAACTGGGGGTTAGGGGGGTTTTTCATTTTATATAATTTTTTTTACATTGGTTTTTACATTTATTTGAAAAACGTTTCGAATCTTAGTTTCAGTTGTAAAATGGGTCTAAAGATTACCAATTTAAGATTACACCCAGTAATTACCAAGTGTTAAATAAGAACAAACCTGAAGGTCTGACTTTTCCACGAAACGTGAAGACTGAAAGTTTTGTTCGACTTACAGGGTTACACGAAAGACACGGGTTTAAATTAAAATTTGTTCGTCGTCAGTACATTGTTTATACTGACTGAAGGAAGTTTTTAAGGACAACTTAACCTCTTTTAATAAATTGGGGGTGAGGTTATGTATTTTAGAAGGGACCACCGAGTCTCCAATTTCGCAGACGGAGGTTACACCCTCTGGGCCCAAGCTAGGGACCCAGCTCTTCTAGGGGACCCCTTCCTTTACCATTGGGTGAGCTCATAAGAACGGACCTCTTAGGGTACCTACCTCTTTGGATCATTCGATGTCAGGTACCCCAGCGTCTCAGTTGTACTGACTCGTTGAAGTGAACGAGCGAGTGAGGTTAGGTATTTCATGACGGTTACTTCACACACATATGTCTAGACACGGACGTGTATATATACATAGTGTCATCTCTATATCTCTCCGTTTTTGTGGTTTGACACGAACGTAACACTGTCGTGCTATTCTCTTACAATTCTCACTTCCCCTTTCGTCTACGTTAGAAAATCCCAATACATTGACCCTAGGATCGAGTTGAAAAATGGTTTGAACAGAAATTGAGGGGAGGTTTGTCTGTCTGAAGAAAATTCGCCTTTCTCAAGAAATGTTTTTTATGAAACAAAAGTGTATGTAGACATGATCAGTTTTGTTTTAGTCAAGACGATCGTTTAACACCCAAGTGTCCCTGTAAATTCGAGAGTAATTTTACCTTTCGTTAGTTTGGAAATGTCGATGTCTAATGTGTAAATTATCAAAGTGTTTAAACCGTTTTAAGTACTTCTGTAGATCTTACGAAAGTGGTTTAGCATCTGCATATATATCTTTAGTAGTAGTTTAAACTACTTCGTCTATCTACCAAACTGGAAATGAACTACCTACTAGTACGGGAAGGAAGGTCTCGGTAGAACAGACCGCGTGAGGTGAGCAAACGGGTGGTTCTTAAGATGGTGAAGAGGAGCAAGGGAAACATGACCTTCCCTTAGTTATCTTATTCCGTATTACGCTTCCAGTGGAAGAAATATTAGTAGATTCTCGACCATGTATATGTTCTGTCCTAGAAGAAGTATCCACTACATTTTTGGGCACAAGTAATGTCCCTGTGCACGATTCCAGTAAGGGGAGGTGAGTAGAAATCTCGGTAGGAGGCAAAGTTTGTCCACGAAGTGACGAAACGATGAGTAGTACAGGCGATCCACACGTAGTGTCCAAACTCTACAACGTTGAGATAGTCCCTCCTGAAGTTCACGTCTTTAAGAAAGTAGAAATAGTTCAAGATCAGGTATCTGTGTCAGTTTAGGTAGCATAAAATATTCTATGTTTCTTCCTAAATGTCCGTGAACCAGGTCTTACCAAGGAAAGGTTACCCACTGTCCCGACAATGGAAGAAAGGTGGGTACCGCTTAGGACGTCGGATACTACGAGACAAAGTCGACTCTTTGTTCACTCGACCCAGGGTGTGACGAGGCTACAAAACACACTCAGCAGGAAAAAAAGTAATACGATCGTCTATGCGATCACTATGGACGTAGTCGAGACCTGGGGGCCAGTCAACAGAAGGAATTACTTCAGAAGTAAGTAGACTTCAATGCACTTCTCACCTTGACGACCTACTCCTACTTTCAAGTTCTAAGAGGTTAGACTTTGGAATGTACCTTAAAGTTACAAGAATAATTAGGTAATTGGTTCATGAAGAAAATGTTCAAGTCGTTTTCGAGCTTTAACATTCATGAAACGCCCTGGCGTCCCCGGTTGAAGACGTCGGTCGACAGGACGACGATGAGGGTCGTGACCGCTGGGTCTTTTTCTGTGTCGGGCTGTTACCGGAGCGGGTCGGTGCGGGTCGGTGCGGGTCGGTGCGGGTCGGTGCGGGTCGGTGCGGGTTAGGGATTCGTGTCGGGACGGGGGGAGAAAACCGAGAACGTGTGCCTCCCGCGGACGCGTAACTCCGGGGGACTGACACGGACGGAAACAACTGACCCTCGGTTTTACAATAAATACCAACGTTTTAAAGTTAATAATTTTCCCACACGAACCAAAAGAAAACTTAGATATCCTCTAGTTCATACGTGTCAAGAATACTAATTCCTTTTGACATGTCTCCCTTTAGTACCTAGTGCGCCTCGACGTTGTGACTCATTGTCTTATACACTCAGCGGATAGTCCTAGGAAAGAGACAGAAACCGTAGTAGGTAGAGACCCGGGACCCGAGTGTTTGTCCGACACGACGACGAACATATGTATTAAGAGGACACGAACAGTCACCGATCTTTTACTAGAGTGGACGAAACAAGAGGTGTTCTTTTGAGAAAGTCAAGTCAAGTCAAGTCAGTGAGACACACAGGTCGAGAAACGCTGGGGAGTCTGACGTCGTACGGTCAGAAGGGACGGGTAGTAGTTGAGGGTCTTGAACGAGTTTAAGTACAGATAGTTCAGCCACTACGGTAGGTTGGTAGAGTAAGAGACAGTAGGGGAAGAGAAGGACGGAAGTTAGAAAGGGTCGTAGTCCCAGAAAGGTCAGTCAATCAAGAAACGTAGTCCACCGGTTTCATAACCTCGAAGTCGAAGTTGTTAGTCAGGAAGGTTACTTATAAGTCCTGACTAAAGGAAATCCCAACTGACCAAACTAGAGGAACGTCAGGTTCCCTGAAAGTTCTCAGAATAGGTTGTGGTATCAAGTCTTCGTAGTTAAGAAACAACGAGTCGAAAGAAATATCAGGTTGAGAGTGTAGGTATGTACAGATGACCTGTTTGGTATCGCAATTGATATGTCTTGAAACAACCGTTTCATTACAGAAACGAAAAATTATACCACAGATACAACCAGTATCGAAAAGAAGGTTCCTCGTTCACAGAAAGTTAAAGTACCGACGTCAGTGGTAGAGGTCACTAAAACCTCGGGTTCTTTTATTTCAGACTGTGACAAAGGTAACAAAGAAGTAGATAAACGGTACCTCACTACCCTGACCTACGGTAGGTACTAGAATCAAAAGACTTACAACGCAAAATTCGGTTGAAAAAGTGAGAGAAGAAAGTGAAAGTAGTTCTCCGAGAAATCAAGGAGAAGTGAAAGACGGTATTCTTACCACAGTAGACATAAGTCAAGTCAAGTCAAGGTAGCGAGTCAGCACAGACTGAGAAAGACTGGGGTCCTTGGTGTCGTGCGCTCCGCAGGGTCAGGTAGTGGTTGAGGTCCTCAGGTGAATTTGAGTACAGGTAGCTCAACCACTACGGCAGGTCGGTAGAGTAAGAGACAACAGGGGAGGAGGACGGGGGTTAGGGAGGTTCGTAGTCCCAGAAAAGGTCACTCAGTTGAAGTGTACTCCACTGGTTTCATGACCCTCAAAGTCAAAATCGTAGTCAGGAAGGTTACTTGTGGGTCCTGACTAAAGGAAATCTTACCTGACCAACCTAGAGGAACGACAGGATCCCTGAGAGTTCTCAGAAGAGGTTGTGGTGTCAGGTTTTCGTAGTTAAGAAATCACGAGTCGAAAGAAGTATCAAGTTGAGAGTGTAGGTATGTACTGGTGACCTTTTTGGTATCGGAACTGATCTGCCTGGAAACAACAGAGGAGAAAGTGAAAGTAGTTCTCCGGAAAATCAAGGAGAAGTGAAAGACGGTATTCCCACCACAGTAGACGTATAGACTCCAATAACTATAAAGAGGACCGTTAGAACTAAGGTCGAACACGAAGAAGGTCGGGTCACAAAGAGTATTACATGAGACGTATCTTCAATTTATTCGTCCCACTGTTATATATCGGAACGGCATGAGGAAAGGACTAAACCTTGGTCAGACAACAACGTACAGGTCAAGATTGATAACGAAGAATTGGACGTATGTCTAAAGAGTCCTCCGTCCGTTTCACCAGACCATAATGATAGAGAACTTCTTTAAAGGTGTCAAAAAAATACTAGGTGTGTCAGTTTCCGAAACCGGAAATGTCAGTAAACCCTCGACTCTCTTGACATAAACTTCCACAAACGTCGAGGCTGTTTTGAAAACCGAGCTAAACTGGAAGAGACACGGTACATATAATGAAACGGCTGATTCTAGGCAGATCAGTTCCGATACCAAAAAGGTCATCAGTACATACCTACACTCTCAACCTGACACTTCTTCCGACTCGCGACTTCTTAACTACGAAAACTTGACACCACAACCTCTTCTGAAAACTCTCAGGGAACCTGACGTTCCTCTAGGTTGGTCAGGTAAGACTTCCTCTAGTCGGGACCCTAAAGAAACCTTCCTTACTACGATTTCGACTTTGAGGTCATGAAACCTGTGGAGTACGCTTCTCAACTGAGTAACACTTTCTGAGACTACGACCCTCCCTAACCCCCGTCCTCCTCTTTCCCTGCTGGCTCCTACTCTACCGACCTATCGTAGTGACTGAGCTACCTGCACTCAGACTCACTTGAGACCCTCAACCACTACCTGTCCCTCCGGACCGTACGACACTAAGTACCCCAACGTTCCTCAGCCTGTGCTGACTCGCTGACTTGACTTGACTTGACTTGATACGGTACATACATCTTCGGCATTCGAATTATCAGACAATCATAATACTGAGTTTTTATTTATTTATTTATTTATTCCTATTCTTTTAATTCATAAGTCACACGGTGTTCACCGAAAGATGAACTGAAACCTGTGGTCTCTACCCTCTTAAAAATCGACAAGACATTTTGAGCGGTATACTTCGAGTAATTTGTACTCGGACTCACTACCCTTAGAAGTTCATAGAGATGTCTTTGAATAAGGTTCTGAAGAATTACTACTATTTCTTCAGTTTCATTGTACGGGTCCCAGCATGAGGAAAAAGTTTCTCAGGTATTGAAACTTCTTTCATATTATATAATAAACCTTCCTTACATCTTATTGGTACTCACAAATATCAACTTAGTACAAATCCTCATCGGGTACGGAAACTTTGATGAGGTACTTTCTCAAGATACTAAAGTAGTCAAATCCTCTCGAAGAGTTATGAAAGAAAAGGAATGTCCCACAGTAACTGTAGACTACTCAAGACTCTTGCAGACTTCATTTCTTGAGGACCTTTTGAAGTCTAAGTTGTTTGTTCGTGTTGTTTGTTTGTCTATAGATTACCACTCACAAAGTCAATAGACGAGAACACTCACACATAATGGTAGGAAGAGAAGATAGAGGAGATGTTTTGGGAATGATTTTGAGACTCCACTTCTGTCACTCAAATACAAAACCCCATTACACTTCTTCATCAACCCACATACCGTTTTCCCTTCTGACCGAAACCCACTATCGACTGTATACCCAAGGTACCTGTTACGTCTCATTGTCCCACCCATTTCGAGTTGTAAGTCTTTTGATTCTAGTACCGTAGGCCAGGGTAATGAAGTACCGTTTATCTACCCCTTTGTCACCTTTGTCACCCACTGAAATAAAAATACCCGAGGTTTTAGTGACGTCTACCACTGACGTCGGCACTTTAATTTTCTGTGAATGAAGAACCTTCCTTTCAATACTGATTGGATCTGTCGTATAATTTTTCGTCTCTGTAATGAAACAATTCTTTCCAGGTAGATCAGTTCCGATACCAAAAAGGTCACCAGTACATACCTTCACTCTCAACCTGAGATTTCTTTCGACTCGTGACTTCTTAACTACGAAAACTTGACACCACAACCTATTCTGAGAACTCTCAGGGATCCTGACATTCCTCTAGGTGGGTCAGGTAGGATTTCCTCTAGTCAGGACCCACAAGGAACCATCCTGACTACGATTTCGACTTTGAGGTTATGAAACCGGTGGAGTACGCTTCTCGACTGAGTAACCTTTTCTGGGACTACAACCCTTTCTAACTCCCGTCCTTCTCTTCCCCTGCTGTCTCCTACTCTACCGACCTACCGTAGTGGCTGAGTTACTTGTACCCAAACCCACTTGAGACGTTCAACCACTACCTGTCCCTCCGGACCGCACGACGCCAAGTAACCCAACGTTTCTCAGCCTGTACTACCTCGCTTACTTGACTTGACTTGACTGTATACAGGTACCTGTCACGTCTCATTGTTCCACCCGTTTATCTCTATGACACCCTAAAACCTCCTCCCTGTACGTTACGTCTATCCTCCTCCAGTCTCTTTCGAAGGATATAACACTTTCGACTCAACTTTGAACTTCGTACTTACCCTCACTAGGTTCACAAGGTCAATAGTAATGATACATTGTTTAATGGAGTTTTGAATCTCAGAATTTTGTTGGTAAAGTAAAACGAGTGTTAACCCTTCCAGTCCTTTAGTCGTCCCTGAAAAAAAATTTGAGAAATTTAAAATAATAATAATAATAATAATAAACCGGTGTGATTTACTGTACGCTCCAGAAGGGTGTGGTCCCTAGTTTGAAGACGGGGAACGTGACCCTCACACCGTAGAATTGGTGACATGGTGGTCCCCTCGCAGAACCAACCCGTAAAGAATGAACCTCCACGTCGACACAAACGTCGGTCTATCCTTGACCCGACGTCAGTGGACTTCCGACGACGGAATCAAAGGTCCTAAAGACATTGTTACATAGTGTTTGATCCACGAAATTTCCTGTCTCTAAATAACGAGTGGTTAAACCTCGATCTTCAGGTTTTAGTCCCACAGTCGTCCCGGTATGAGACGAACTTCTGAGATTTTCGCCTAGTAAGGAACGAAGAAGGATCGAAGGACACCACCAAATCAACGATTCAGGATAGGCTGAGAAAAGGTCAGGGTACCCGACACCGGCCGGTCCGGGGAGACACGTACCCTAAAGGGTCCGTTCGTAGACATCACCCAACGGTAATGGAAGAGGTCCTATAGAAGGGTTAGGTCCCTAGCTTTGGGCCAGGGGACGCAACGTCCGTCAGAGAACGTACCGTCCGTCTAAGGAGTCGCTAAGGAGGTCACCGACGGCCATCAGAATCGGAGTGTCTACTTGGGGCGGGCAGAGACGGAAAGAACAGTCCACTGGAAGAGGGACAGACAGAGAAGGTCCCGTCCGAAGAGGACAAACAGTGACACAGGCACGAAGGGAGAAGATCATTTCTGTGGTCAATAATCTAATCCTTGGGGAGACCAGATGTCGGCGTGGTGGGACTTGTACGGGTTAGAGCAGACTAAAGTCTTCAATTCGTCCCAGTCCGGACCAATCGTGAATCTACCCTCCCTGGCAAGACCAAGTCATACTGACGCAGAATTGAACCGATACAGACGTTTCTGGTAGAAAGGTTTATGCCAATGTAAGTGTTCAAGGTCTCCAATCCTGAACTATCAGGAAAACCTCCCTGTGATAAGTGGAGTATTATCGACCAGCTCCGACTTACAGATGCTACAGAGCGAGTGTACAGACCGACAACTCCGACCAACAGTCTATCCTAGAGTCAGCCTGACAACTCGTTTCGTGGATTCGTACCACCAGACCTCTTCGACTTGAAGAATGAACCACCACCTATGGGGATGAGGGTGCGGGAGGGAGTCGTCTGTAGGACTCTCGACCCTCCTTCGAAGTACCGGAAAAGACCGGAGTCTTTAGTATGTCGTAGTGGACACAGTAGGAGTCGACCAACTTCGTCAGTGTCTGAACTGAGAGTCGCCTCCTCACCCTTTCTTAAACTCTCATACCCTAATAACCAAGAGACTTTAACTTACAAGTCACACAAATATTAACTTTTCCTTATTTGTTTTGTCAACTTTCAGAAGTTTTCGGATGTTGACAAGATATTGGGTGTGGGGTGACTGTTTTTCTCGTGGTCCTTTTCTCACCTTCTTCTGTTCTATTTGATCATCACCTCGGGTGGGGAGGTGTTTGTCGAAAGAAAAATTTTAAATAAAAATTAACATCCTATTAACGAAATGTTTCAACACAACCAAAGACGACATGTTATTACACTTAGTCGATATTTATATGTATATAGGGAAAACTCGTTTATCGAAAAAGTAACGTAACAAGAGTCCATTGGTAAATTCATACGGTCACGATTCTGGGACCGACTATGTCTGTGTACCTTGTCTCGTGTAATCGAAAGAATATAATCTACAAATTTTGTCATAGTACATAAGACTACTTGACACCGTAGGAAAAAGGAAGTCGTATGGTATAACTCTCCCCTACCTGTGGAAGTACCTAGGATTCACTTACGAACAGGGAAAAATTAGTAAGTACATATATGTACGTAAAAACCTCAGAGGGTCCACCACGATCACCATTTATTGGGTGAAAAGTTTCATCCTCTGTATTCTCTGAACCCAAGCTAGGGACCCACCCTTCTATGGGACCTCCACCTTTACCGTCTGATCTTCCTTTCTCCTGTTTCAATGGACACACTTCATCATTGTCAATCAACACGACCCTTTACAAATTTTCGGTCGACAGAGCAACTCCCCTCAGGTCTGAACATCGTAAACGGTAAAAGACACCACATCTACAAAGACGGTCCCGGTGAAAGTTTTGTGGTCACACTGTAACGACTTATGTTTAACCCTCCTCTACGGTAGAGTCATTCCGAAGGGTCCACCGCGATCACCATTTCATGGACGGACTCTCACGTCCTTTGAATTCTCTAGACACGTACCCCTTCCAGGGGACCTCTTCCTGTACCGTTGGGTCATAAGAACGGACCTCTTAAGGAACCTGTCTCCTCGGTCTGTCCGATGTCAGGTGCTCCAACGTTTCTCAGTCTGTGTGACTTCCTTGAATCGTACGTACGTACGGTAGATTTATAGTAGAGATCGTTCGACCGTCTTCGGTCGAGGTCGTGGGGTGACAAAGATAGGTCGGTACCCGTCTAACCATACTTGTGGAAACGTACTGTCGTCCTTAAATTATCTACTTTTGTAACATCATTTCATCCAAAAGGCCCTTTCAATAACATTCAGTCTTTCCCTCACAATTAATCGATCGTCCACTTATATTTATCCTTCGTGTCCACACAAACACATAGGAGAGTTACCTCCCATGTCACGGTAAGTTCGTAAGGTCCAAAGTTTACGTCTACTTCCGTCAGAGCGCCAAGGGCCTAGGACCATGTAACAGTACCAAAGATTTGATAACTTACGCGACCGAATGATAACGTTTAGTTCGAAGACAATATCGACCTCCCAAATGAACAGAAGAAAGAATTTGGTCAAAATACAAATTAAAAATTAATCGTTGTACTCCACCCTCCCACTTTTTAATAGACTTCCATTATCTTGTTGGTCGTACCAAAGTAAACTTCAAGAGACTTACATACGACCTTTACACTGGTTTTAATATATTGACTTAGAACCTTAGGTCTTGGGTCCACTGTCGGAAATTTCGAATTTTCTTATTGAAATTTCTCTTGTTATGTATCTTCATCATTTACCGTTCATAATTTCACTGTCATACATATTTGGGGATTGTACCTGGTACTATTTTTATATTTATCCAAGGTCTTTACAAGTCTTTTTAGGACCCTACTTCCCTCATGGTTTCAATAATGCCTTTTGATCGACATAAAAGTTCAATTCTGGTTTTTAGAACTTCAGTTTATCCATGGTCGGAGCTAGAGGACGTACAACATAGTAATTTACTTTAACATTTTTTAGGTTTCCTTCTTACCTATCCTGTAACCCTTAAATAAAAGTATAAAATTTTGCACACGTTTAACCCAAAGACGTCAATGTACGATAACATCTACGAAATAATCTTCAGTCATCACAGGACTACTACCCAGCGATCCTTATCTGTCGGAAGACACATCGTCATGTCTTCACGTAATAGATATCTCTTAAATTTTTGTTATTAATTTTACCGATGTCCAATTAAACGAAAAGTAGTGTTAGTACGCGATCATTAAGATTCGTTACAGTTACTACTTAGAACTTGTTTTCAACAACTAAATTCAAGATTAAAAATATCAATGGTTCACAATTAATATATAATCGACGTTTAAAAAAACATAATAATAATGAACAGGAAATTATCTGTAACATAAAATGTTTCTTCAGTTACTTCTCTTAAGGGTCAATAAAAGGACCGAAATTGTGTACACCTAAATCGATGTTTACGAACAAAGATATCATTCAAGTATCACCAAACCTCAAGATCGACCAAAGATTGTTTCAAGTGTAGGGGTCCAGGATCCTACGATGTATAGGAAGTGACTTCGTCAAGTCAAGTCAAGTCAAGTCAGCGAGTCAACACAGGCTGAGAAACACTGGGGTACTTGGCGTCGTGCGGTCCGGTGGACCAGGTAGTGGTTGAGGGTCTCAACTGGGTTTGGGTACAGGTAACTCAGACACTACGGTAGGTTGGTAGAGTAGGAGACAGTAGGGGAAGAGGAAGACGGGAGTTAGAGAGGGTCGTAGTCCCAGAAAAGTTTACTCAGTCGAGAAACGTACTCCACCGGTTTCATAACCTCAAAGTTGAAGTTGTAGTCAGGCAGGTTACTTGTAGGTCCTGACTAGAGGAAATCCTACCTGACCCACCTAGAGGAACGTCAGGTTCCCTGAGAGTTCTCAGAATAGGTTGTGGTGTCAAGTTTTCGTAGTTAAGAAACAACGAGTCGAAAGAAATCTCAGGTTGAGTGTAGGTATGTACTGATGACATTTTTGGTATCGAAACTGATTTGTCTTGAAACAACTGTTCCATTACAGAGACGAAAAATTATACGACAGATCCAACCAGTATTGAAAGGAAGCTTCCTCATTCGTAGAAAATTAAAGTATCGACGTTAGTGGTAGACGTCACTAAAACCTTGGGTGTTTTTATTTCAATCGGTGACCAAGGGGACAAAGGGGTAGATAAACGGTACTTCACTACCTTGGCCTACGGTACTAGAATCAAAAACTTACAACTCGAAATTCGGTTGAAAAGGTGAGAGGAGAAAGTAAAAGTAGTTCTCCGAGAAATCAAGAAGAAACGAAAGACGGTATTCCCACCACAATACAAGTATAGACTCCAATAACTATAAAGAGAGTCGTTAGAACTAAGGTCGAACACGAAGAAGGTCCGGTCACAAAGAGTACTACATAAAACATCCAAACTATATTTGTTACTATCATGTTTCCAATATTTCTCCTTCTTTGTCTCGAACTCAATAAAGTTAAGAAAGAGAGTAAAACAAATAAAAAGGTGACTAAAGATCATCGTTAAAACAAAATAAACACAAATTTAATCTTCGTCACTTCGTTACAGTCGATGTTCTACATTAAAAAACTAACCAATCATGTGTAAATTAAGGACTTCCTGTATCAAAAGACTTAAACTAATTATAGAAATTTTATCTTAAAATAACAAAATTTAACAATTAATAAATTTTGATTTTCTTTTTTTACTTCTTTTGTTGTATAATGTAATTACTATATTAAATCTTCAGTTGATTTAAAATTGAAAACACCTACAAAGTCGATATAATTTTAGTGAACCATTAAAATAACGGTACTATATATTTTAAGATATTCTCTTTTACCATTGACAAACGCAAACGAAAGATAATAATAATAATAAATAAAGGAAAGTATAAACATGAATTCCATTAAAATGGAGGTTTTTCCTCTCATTTTTTACGATGCAAGGTACACTATTTATGTGATCCATACATGTATTCATTTATACTCTGAACATATTCACCACATTAACAGGGGATAGTACGGACGGAATAATAACCTTACCAAATGTGTAAGAAAATTTCTTTTAGTTGGTATCATTCGGAATTCTAGGATTAGGTTTACTACTGTACATATTATCTAAAGTACTGTGTCTGTATCTCTGTTATAGACGGGGGTCCTCAGACACCTCCTCCTCGGGACTCGTGTAACGACGTAGTGTACCAACAGTGGTTCCTCGGTCTCTGACTTATAAGGACCTTTTGTTACGATACACCAGTCTCAGATTCTCTTTTTGTTCCCCTACTTTTACAGGAACCTCCGGATAACGACATACGTACGTACATGTGTGCTGTGTCTGCGTGTGTGCACTAGTATGAAACCATTCTGTCGTAGAAATGGAGGAAACTGTCATGACAGCGGGTCACACTGGAGTCGGGTAGACATTAAGTGTTCACTTACTATACTCCTCAGTTTTACAGAGTAATGGCTTGATGAATGGTTTGGAGTTTGGTGACAACGGACGTTTTATAGTACAAACCTCTATCCTAAGTAGGAACCCTAAAGAGTGGTCCTCGGTTATTTCATTTTGCCAAAGTGACAATATAAATTTTAAACGGATGAGTTAGACGATAAAATATAAAAAATTTATTTTTAGTGGAAAGTACAAGATCAACCCCCGTCCGTCAACACGTCGAAACAAGTCAATAACCTTTTAGCGACCAACACGATTTTTCGTAAAAGATATGTCTTTGACATATAAGTATTTACAAATGTTAGTTCTAAAAACAATTAAAAAAAAAGACCGATGTGGTGGACCGAATACCCTAAAATCAAGGGACTGGTCCCTAACTTGGACCCCGTGGTCGTCACTACCGCGGTTCAAGATTAGTGACCTGATGGTCCTTTAAGGGACTAAAAAATTAAACAAGAAAGAAAACTTTCTGTAAACAAAGATCCTGCTACACAACTTAAGTACCATGATCTCGGGGATTGAATTGTACAAAATTAAATTAGTGTGTCTAATTCGTACCTTAGATACGACGACGACGATTCAGCGAAGTCAGCACCGGTTGAGACACGCTGGGGTATCTGCCGTCGGGTGGTTCGAGGGGGCAGGGACCCTAAGAGGTCCGTTCTTGTGACCGATAAAAGAAATATTTTTAATTTAGACTCCAACCGTTGTTGAGAACGTACTACCTCAAATACCTTTTTTACTTAAGGATCAACACAGTCTAATAAAAAATTTCGTCCCTCATCCTCTGTCCTCGTAAAGAGTATTCAAAGTCCCTTATGTTAGAGGTAAAAAGACCAAAAGAAGAATTCGTCAGAGACTTACATTTGAATCTCCAAGACGTGATTTGATTCATTGAAAAATTTTTCACATTACAATTTCCTTCATAGGTTTCATCTTGGTGAGTCAGTATTGACACAAAAAACGACCAGACTAGTTTACTCGTGTAGACCTAGGTTCAATCAAAGAAATATAGAAAATACCGAAGACTACTATTACCCATCCTTTAACAAGTCCATAACCTTGTTGGACTATATGGTCAAGTTCATTCTGACTATTGACTACACTAACAAAGTTTATCTAACCACAGACACGACCCCATTATTTGAAATTCTTAGCTTGACCTATAAACAAAGAAGAACGCTAGTAAGGAGTCGTCCCGACCCTCTAAACCCCTTAAACAGTCCTGACATGAGCTCTTGTTTCAGTCGTTCAAGAACTAGAAGATTCGAATTTACAATTGTCCAGGTTCACGTTCTAAATCTGTGGACTTCATCTGACAACACAACTGAAGGGTCTCGACAAAGAAACGGGACAGAGAAGTCTATCCTCGTTACGCGGGATTCGATTTTACACCCCTCTTAAACCTTTACTTTTCCACTTCATCCTTAACTGTATAATACCTTATGAAAAAAGACAAACCTTAAGACTTTTAACTCTCCTAGACAAGAAATGAAATACCAACTTAAGACCTGTGGCGTCTAGAACACCCCTTGAGGGGGGTTGTGGAAAAAGGATGACGGTAGACAGGTATCTCGACCACCGTCCCTCTGATATTCGACCTCTTCGATAGTTCCAAGGACCTCTAGGTTACTCCCACCCTTCTTTAAACCTTCAAAGACCCGGTGAACACATCGAGGTATCTTCACTTACTTCCGTGTCGAGATTAGGTCCAAGAACTAAGAGCACAAAATTTCAATTGTATCATTCACTGTCTTAACACTAGTCTGAGGACAGAAGACGAAGCAAGATGTCCCAAATAGTCATGTCCACTTGAAAATCACGGAGAGACTCTCTTAATTCCTCGTGTTTGCTCCCCTTTATCTTTTTATCTTATACATATAAAAACTACATTATTTAGAAGGAACTCCTGTGTTACAGTCTTATAGCGATAGATAGTATATGGTAACAATAGACTTCTTGAACACCTTACAATTACCACAAACCCCCGACAATGGTATATTATTACAATCGCATATTTTCTACTAGTCGAATTTTGAGAGGAAAAGTAAAAAAACGGTAACAAAAGGTGTGTATAGGTATTCTCTTAGATCTAGTCGTAACCGGTCACCTCAAAAGGAGTAACTACCTTCACAAGATATAGAGATGTCAGGTCAAATCATTGGTGATCAGGGTACCTGTCTCCTCGGACCACCCGACGGCAGGTACGCCAGCGATTCTCGGCCTGTACTGACTCACTGAAGTGCAAGTGAAAAGTCAAAGTACGTAACCTCTTCCTTTACCGTTAGGTGAGGGCACAAGAACGGACCTCTCAGGGTCCCTGCCGCCTCGGACCACCCGACGGCAGACACCCTAGCGTGCCTCAACCTGTGCTGACTGTACTGAATCGTCGTCGTCGTCAGTGTACAGTGATAATTCGTGAACTTTACACCGAACACTCTGACTTAAAAATTAAATCAAACTAGCGGTGGCCACCGATCACAGATGTTGTCAACCTGTCACGTCCAGACTTGAGTCAAATAAAAGAAGATTTAGATACATCTTTTATTGAGTACTTTATAGGTGTTGTCCTTATTTTAGACTTATCGAAAATATATTGTACGTGATAGAGGTAGTGAGTCAATTGTGACCGAAAGAGGACCTGAATGACCAATAACAAAGTATACGTTTAATAGACTAAAGGGTTATTAGATACGTAAGGAAACTCCCTTCGATAACACTTAATATAAAAAAACGTAAGAAATTCGTAGATGGTGTCACATACATACACATACACATCGGTTATCATCCGTAGTTATTTATAACTGACTTAGTATTGGACATTTCATCACTGTGACTATATGTGTGTATACGTGTGTGTGTATATATAAATTAAGAGTAACAAACGTCTAAGAAATATAAATACTTAAATGGGTGAGTGATTTTAAACAAACATTAGGGGTCTAGTTGTGAGGGTCACGAAAGTAACAGTAAATACCTGACGTCTCCTACTACTGTTTAAATTCAAACGGGTAGTGTGTGTAACTCTCTCTTGTTCGGATTTAAGACGGAAGATCGAAGTCGAGAGTACGATATATGTCCCAGGAAACGAACCAGATAAATTACGATATGAAAAGTACAAAAACAACCACTAAAGTGACAAATTTTGTCACTTTACAATCACGATTTTACAAATCACAAAATGCCACGTTCTTCCGATTACATGAAATGTCTCATCTATGTACTTAGTCTATTCGAAGCACGTTAACCTTCAATAGCACGACAATCGACACCCAAGTCACAATTACTCAGTTGTCATTTATAATTTATTCCGTAGAAATTTATCTATGTGTGTATGTTCCAAGATACGACTAGTCAGTTGCTTTTACATTGGACTCCGAACGCCCTTGGGTTGGGACATTTGACACATAAAGAGGAGTCCTCGTCACGAAGTCATAAGTGATTAAGTAGCGAGTATACTGAAATATCTGACATTGATAGTACTTATTACCCTTAGTTAACGTATACGAACGTGTATACACATCTTACATCTACGTACTTACGCATATATTTTAGACACTTACACACATATGTTTTAGACACACCACATATTCGTTCAAGAAGTGAAACGTTCAGGTGGTACGGACAATAGACTCCGTCCCCTTCCCGACTAAAATCATCCACTACACATCACTGTGACTTCGCTCCCCTCTAAGATCACCTTCAATTCAGTGGAAAAGATGACCGGACACTAGTGACGACACGTAAAGTAGCCATACACAGAAGAAGGGAGAGTCCGAAGACCCCGAGATCGAGACTCGTGATCGAGAAAAGAGAGTGTAGGAGACTATCACGTGTGAAGCTTCCACACGGACTCTCGCGAACGGTTTATGTCTTCGCACCGGTCGGTAGACACTAAATCCACCCAGGGTCACTCTAAGTAAACAAAGATTTAAAACTGAGACTACACAGAAGTCACACCACCGTAAGGCCGAGTCATCAACACCGTGCACCCGAATCAACGGGGTTCCGGACACCCTGGAACCAAGGGTCTGATCCCTAGTTTGGACACAGTTGACGTAGCCTAAGAATTTGTGACCTGGTGGTCCTTTCGAGGGGTCACTCCAAATATTGTTTCGATTTGTGTAGTGAGGAGTTACCATAATGGAAAAGGTTGTCTCACGACGGTAAAAAATGTAAGAGACCCCCTCTTCCATCCTGAACGGACGAGAAGAAAGTCATTAACACCAACACGATCAACTTTCGTCTACTCGGCTCCTGGGTCACCAGAAGTCAAGACACTTAATCGAGTCGTCGGTCCTATACCCTCGGTCCAGGGAACCTTATTCGGTCCGACAGTAAAGATAGACAGAGTCTCATGAAGTAGAAACTCTCCTTATTTCAGTTCTTAGTTCTGACCGAAACCGTCGACACTTAAAAAATAAGGGTGTCATTCTAAGACTTCTGATTTTATTTCTTTACCTTAGACATTAGTATATTAGACATACTGACATCGTCTCCAGTTTTATCGACGAAGGGGAAGTGTGATTTATTAGACACAATTCAATCTCTAAACCTACCTTCGAACGACGAAGAACTTCTCCATACCAGTTAGAAGTGGTTTTAATTGAGGGTCACATTTTGACAGAAAGTAAACATATTTGTACTTTACATAATCAGGACGTCTACAAGGTCTTTTGGTTGGGTAAGAGAAGTGACGTTCGAAATATTTGTTTTTTCGATCGTAAGAGAGGGGTACGTCGAACGCAGATAGTTGTGAGGTGGTCGTACTTACCAATAAGAACGAACTCGTTGAGACTTCACTCGGTTAAACTCACGGGAACAGAGTCTAAACTCTACGTGAGTGAGACACATGGGAGTCGTAAGTAAACCGACGTCTGACTGGGTCACGGTCCTAACATTCGTCGACGATAAAGTAAACATAGATGACTGGTATAAAATAAATGACTCCCTAAAAAAAGAAACATTTTACGAACGTAGAAAAAATGAAGACTGAACAAAAATAAAATCCTCCCGTAGACGATGAAACTTAGACCTTTATTAAAGTTTTCAACAGTTTAAACAGTCGTCGGGAGTAAAAGGGAAGACAAACAGAAAAAAAAAAAAGACAGAGTTGTGAAAATTTCAACCCACTCGTAACTTGGTCTTGGAAGTCTATCTGCCACTAAGACCTAGTAAATCGACTCAAAAGACGACGTCTAAACCCAAAACAAGTCAGCGATTCAGTACAAGTTGAGAAACACTGGAGTACCTGACGTCGTACGGACCGAAGGGACAGGAAGTGATAGAAGACCTCAAACGAGTTTGAGTACAGGTAACTCAGTCACTACGGTAGGTTGGTAGAGTAGGAGACGTTAAAGAAAGAGAACGGAAGTTAGAAAGGGTCGAACTCAGAAAAGGTTACTCAGTTGAGAAAAGCAGTCCACCGGTCTCATAACCTCGAAGTCGAAGTCGTAGTCAAAAGGGTTACTTATAAGTCCTGACTAAAGGAAGTCCTAACCGACCAAACTAAAGGAACGACTGGTTCCCTGAGAGTTCTCGGAAGAGATCGTGGTGTCAAGTTTTCATAATTAGAAATCGCGAGTCGGAAGAAATACCAGGTTGAGAGTGTAGAGATGTTCTGATAACCTTTTTAATGGCTCTTCATTTGCTTCGAATTCGAAATCCCAGGTTAGAAGGGTTACGACAATCTTCAAGTGTACAAGATTTAAATATATAAAGACTTTAAAAGATTAAAGTACAAGAAAAAGAATTTTTCGTAGGAAAGGAGGGAGAAAAGGTTTTGTGTGGTACTAGATTTTAAGTTCAGGGTGTTTGGGACTCAGACAGACACGGGGACACCGATACACCCACTGGGACCTAGACACACAGTAAAAAGGAAGGTATTATGACGGTCGGAGGGGACTGGATCCTTCGACTCTGGACAGTACGTAAGACAATCAGAACGAGGAAAGAACCCTCGACCCAATCCGACTGTCTAGAAAGTACGAGTCTATCCCGGGACACTATTAACAATTGTCAAGAGATCAAAAGAGACACATAATGAGTCAAGAAGTCTCTTTGACTGGTTATCCTTTAACTAACTAATATTCCTTAACCGAGTACAGTAAAACCTCCGATCGTTCAGGACTTAGACGTTTCGACTATAGGGGTAAATTTCTGGTAGTCCGTCCTCTTAAGAGAGAATAAACCTCCTTCCAGACTGAAAACACAGTAAGTCCGGAAGTGTACTAACCTACTCTGGGAGGGTGTGAGACCTCCCGTAAACCGAAATGAATCATATGGTTAAATTTACCATTAAAGTAGGGTTTTGTAGGAGGGTCTTAAGGGATCTTATTATAAGTCGGTTTATCGACTCATGGGAAGCTGAATCAGTTCAACCGTGCATTTTAATTCGTGTAAAAACAATCGACACACACGAATCCGGGAGACAGACACAGGCGGAGGAACGTTGGTGTGTCTCATATCGGAGGGTCCGAGGAGACAGGTACCCCTAAGAGGTCTGTTCTTATGACCTCACCCAAAGGTACAGGGGGAGATCCCCTAGAAGGTTGGGTCCCTAGCTTAGGTCCAGAGGGTGTAATGGCCACCTAAGAATGGTAGACTCGGTGGTCCCATCGGGTTCTTATGACACCACCCATCGGATGGGAAGAGGTCCCCTTGAAGGGTTGAGTCCTTAGTTTGGTCCCAGAGGATGTAACGTCCGCCTAAGAAATGGTCGACTCGACAAAATGGTCACTTGACAATAAAGGCACTGACCGGATAAATATAGACCCAAGAATTATCAAAAAAGGAAAAAATTTGATATATACGTCAAGGTAAAATTCTGTGTAAAAACTTTTAGACAAAATACAGGATACCTTTTTTCTATCCCTTATCTCTTTTCCTCCTTTATCCAAGAACAGAAACTTCTTAAACAGGAAATGCATATTAGGACAATATGGGACAGGAAATCCATATTGAATGAGTAACTTTCTTGAGTAAGTTGTCTAACCTCTCAAGTTTCCGGTCCGTTACTGACTTGAGTTTACGTCTCTAAGGTTCCTCAGAATTTCCCTCCGTTTCGAGAAATATCTTTGTTTGTGAATCCTCTCCGAATTCCACTTAAGACGTCGATTTAATTTTGTTGTTGTTGTTGTCAACAATTCAACTACAATTGTTTCGTCAATTGAACTACCTCTAGTCCTTCACCCCGAAGACAATCCTTGTAGACATTCCTGCAGGTTTCACACCACCCACCTAACGAACTTCTCCACCCTAGTTCAACTCCGACCTCTTCAACGACTTTTTATCCAGTCACCTAACACCTTACCGTCTTATACTTAAGTCGAATTAAGTCGAGTTTTGGAGCACTTCAAAACTTAACTCCCTGTGGAAGAGTGCCGTCTCTTGACCATAAATTACTTCTGAAAAGTGACTTATGTACTTGGTTCTCGAAACATGTTATTTGTCTTAAAAGTGACGTCATGAAAAACGAGAATATTCTTGGACTCTCTTAACGAGAAGGAAATATTGTAATTAGATACAGACAGAAACCTTTGATGTTTTAAAAAAACTCCGATTAACTTTTAAACGGTGTATATTTCCGTCAAGTATTAGAATTTTACGAATACTTGGAATGAATACATTAATACGGAGTGCAACAGGTATTATTGATTCTTGACTGTCCAAATTAAGGAAGGGATCCAGTCAGACCTCGAAGTTCTTATCGAGGTCTCCCTCTCTTCCCCTCCACAGAACAAAGTACTTAACTCAAAGACGGATTTTTAACAACCTTCTTTCTCCAAGGGACTAACAAAAAATTTTTACTTCTTTTAATGACAGTATCCAATTTTACTGATCAGTCTCTCTTTCAGGTTTAATTTAATTCTTTCGAGTCTTACACGAACACAAAACTCCCACCCCCTTCTTCCTTCCTCTCTCTCCACTATATTTTTCTAGTAAACTAAACGGTTGTATAAACGAATGTCTTAGAATAGATAATATATACATTAAGTGTTTTACTTTGTGTCAACATATTCCACATATCTAAGAATCCTTCAGCGTTTGATCGGTAGTCGAACAACCCGAATTTCGTCTTTTGAGTCTTTAATTACGAAATTAAAAAGAGTAAAGATAGTCGTTATACTAGATCTTGTAGTCTACGTTTTCAACATGGTCGAACTGATAAATCAAATATTAAATCAAAATTAATAATAAATCGACTAAGAAGTCAGATCTTTTGTGATAGAAGATTTCTCATTCATGTTAAATAAAGTGAGAAAGCCTATTCAGTTAACGAAGGAGTCCTCGAACGGTTTGTTCTGACTCCACACAATTGTCTCCGAAGTCCAACCTTTGAGGATCGAAAGATATGTTTAAAGTCATAGGAAAACAAACATATTAAATCTTACAGTAAAACTAACGATCTTTAGGTAAAATCTAGGAAATCGTCTGAATTAGTGGTATGACAGGGAGGAGGGTAGGGGTCTTTTTTTTGTTGTTTCTTTTGGGGTTAGAAAAAAGTAGATCTAGTCAGTCATCGACACTTGGTGTCCACTAAAACGGGGGACCCCTTATAAGGCAGTCACAGACCTCTGTAAACAAACAATGTTGACCCCCTCACGAGGACCGTAGATCTCCTCTTTATCTCTACGACGATTTGTCGAATGTTACGCGTCCTCTAAAGAGAAGTTGTTTTGTAACAGACCGGGGTTTACTTCGACTTCGTGATTATGAAACCGGTGGACTACACTTCTTGACTGAGTAACCTTTTCTGGGACTACACCCCTTTCAAACTTCCGTCCTCCTCTTCCTTCGGAGTCTCCTACTCTACCAAGATATCATAGTGACTGAGTTGCCTGCACGCAAACTCGTTTGAGTCCCTCTATCACTTCCTGTCCCTTCTGACCGCACGACATCAGGAACCCCGACGTCTCAGCCTACACTGAATCACTGACTTGTTGTTGTTGTTTATTGTTGCCAAGACTCCGACTCTTTCGGACGAGAGTTATCTAGATAGGCCCGAGTAAAACGTAACCATAGACAACCCGACAGGTAGAAAGTTATGGTAGAAACGAAACTTTTATCCTCGGAGGTGTTGGAGTCGTCTCTTTTAAAGTCCGTTCATGTATCCGATCAAAGTTCACTATTTACGACGGGGAGAACTTTTATAAGAATTTTATAACTTTAGTTCAGGGAGATCATGAACGTTTATTGAAAAGAGTCCTTCCCTTTTATGACTAGTCAAGTCAAGTCAAGTCAACGAGTCACTATAGACTGAGAAACGCTGGGGAACCTGACGTCTTTTATGACTAGTTCCTTAAAGATTTGTCACTCTTACCGTCTAAGTACCTATGGTGCTTATGGTTCCGATAAACCCCGAAGTGTAAAAGGGAGGTAACTGGAAATGACACCGTGACAACTGTCACGAGTAGACTATGAATTATTTTTTACTAGTGGAACTAAGAAACTTTTTGTCTCTGGTCAAATGTATTTTAGGGTGGTGGACGAGGTCACATTTGCCATTGTGGGTGGGTGTTCGGGACAGGAAACGCCTAAGTTCCTCTTGGAAACACGATACAGAAAAGTCGTCACCACCGGTGTCGGAGGGACGTGTACCGTTCATTCCACAGTAAATCACCCACTAGTCATTCATAACAACTTCCTGACGGAAGTCCGTCTGAAAGAAGGGACTGAGGGGGTAAGGGAAATGAGACTGGTGCTAGTCGTAAAAGAGGACCAGGTGGACCCGACGAGGTTATCGTTCTTCGTGTATTTGTATTTGTTTCCTTTCTTCTGTAAGTCCAATCTTCTTAAACGTCCTCCTCTTAAATTTTGACTTTTAATCTTTTTTTTTTAATTTTTAATCTTTTACCTTTTTGTACAAAGAAAAATTTTTAAATAAATAAAAATCAACTTCCTATTAACGAAATGTTACAACAAAAACAAAGACGGTATTTAACCGCAATTAATCAGTATTCCTATGTATACAGGGTAGGGAGAACTTGGACGGAGGGTGGAGGGTAGGGTAGGGTGGGGAGATCCGACAGTGTCTCGTAACTTTGACACAAAGAATTTGAATCGTTCTTCCCTACAAGTTTTGTCCTCCGTATATACGAATTGAACTTCAAACGAACTGGAACAAAACTGTAGTACACCTGGGAGAATAGACGGAGTACTATTAAAAAACAGTCGAGGACGTTTTACAAAACTGATGTCACTTTCGACTAGATGGGACAAACCGAGTTCACCCAACCCTTTATTTTGATACACTTTTAGAACCCCGATCTTTTCTTCAGGTCTACCTAATCCTACACGAAAATTAAACACTCAAGATAACTATATCCATTGACACATATTTGACCTTTACGTTCGACGGAATTAAGGTTTTCCACCAAAATCGTGTGCACACTAAATGTCTAGACAAGGACTTAAAAATGCCACGTAAAAACTCAGAGTCAAGATCTCTTGAATGTTCTGTTGAGGGTCGGTGTCTTCATCCATGTCATGTATGTCATCTGGAGAATAGAGTAAAGTCTGACCGGTCTCACATTACACTAGAGTGACGAAACTATCGGAACCATGGAATTTCCTTACTTACAAGTCTATAGTAGTAACCCAGGAAACTATTTTTCTTGACTAGATCTTCTTTCTTTAGGGTCGGTCGAACTCTTTAGTTCATTAGTCTCTTTGGTGTGTCCGTGACCCTGTGAATCGATGAACGTGTCTTCCGTCTTAGATGAGGCCATTGTTTCGTCGGAAAGGGTCCAGTAGGTTATCCCTTCCGTCGCTCATTGGTCATTGTTACCCCGGGTTGTGACCCGTATAATATATTAATCGTGAAACAATGAGTCCCCGAATAAGGGGTCGACTACAAGACACGAGAAAGGACGACGAACTGACAATCGGTCGAACCTCGAATTGTGGAAGTGATCCTACAACGAAAAAGATAATCTCTATAATCTTGTCAAAGTGTTCGGCGTTAAATTTTCGTTCCCACTATTCATGTGGACACAAGAAATAAGGGTGACACTGTAAGTTTTGTTATGAAAGGCAAAATTAGTATGGAAACGAACTGACTTCTGGTCACTACCAGGTCTTAAAAATAGGTCAAGAGTTTGGGGAATGTCTACTCGACCTCAAGTCACTCGGTCTTCAATGGTGAATGAAAAAGAAGGAACTTTAAGTCAGACTGATGTTCTTTCACGAATCAAGACCCTCGATAGAACCACCACAGTCACGAAGTGAGAGTCCAATTACCTAATAACTCTCTTTGAAACAGTCTAGAAATCTCGACCTCTCCAGAACCCTAGTAATGACAAAAATGTAAACTTCTTTAGGTCCTGTTTCTTTATCCTCAACAACAGATTTTAGTGTTCCTATAACTTACGTCCTTTCATTCTAAACGTCAAATTTTATATAATTCTCCGACCTCGAGTAGAATTCACAAATATGGTGTGTCTTTTGGGTTGGGTGTGGTTCGGTGTGTGTTTTTCCTGGTGTTTTTCGGGTCGGGTGTGGTTCGATGAGTGCTTTGCTGTGTTCCTGTAAAAACCTACACTACCTCTATAAATCATGGAACTTTTCATAGTACCCTCATACGTATTCAGGTTTGAGTAGTTCTACACATGTAAGTCAAGTCAAGTCAAGTCAACGAGTCAGCACAGGCTGAGAAACGTTGGGGTACTTAACGTCGTGCGGTCCGGAGGGACAGGTAGTGGTTGAGGGCCTCTAGTGAGTTTGAGTACAGGTAGCTCAGCCACTGTGGTAGGTCGGTAGAGTAGGAGACAGCAGGGGAAGAGGAGGACGGAGGTTAGGGAGGGTCGTAATCTCAGAAAAGGTTACTCAGTTGAGAAGTGTACTCCACCGGTTTCATAACCTCAAAGTTGAAATCGTAGTAAGGAAGGTTTCTTGTGGGTCCTGGCTAGAGGAAATCTTACCTGAACAACCTAGAGGAACGTCAAGTTCCCTGAGAGTTCTCAAAAGAGATCGTGGTGTCAAGTTTTCGTAGTTAAGAAGCCGTGAGTCGAAAGAAGTGTCAGGTTGAGAGTGTAGGTATGTACTGGTGTCCTTTTTGGTATCGGGACTGATCTACCTGGAAACAATCGATTCATTACAGAGACGAAAACTTATACGACAGATCCAACCAGTATTGAAAGGAAGGTTCCTCATTCGTAGAAAATTAAAGTACCGACGTTAGTGGTAGACGTCACTAAAACCTCGGGGATTTTTATTTCAGACTGTGACAAAGGTGACAAAGGGGTAGATAAAGGGTACTTCACTACTCTGGTCTACGGTACTAGAATCAAAAGACTTACAACTCGAAATCGGTTGAAAAAGTGAGAGGAGAATGAAAGTAGTTCTCCGAAAAATCAAAGAGAAGTGAAAGACGGTATTCCCACTACAGTAGACGTATAGATTTACACACGTTTAAAACATATGGTCAATATGTAGTTATTACCCGAAGGAACCACCGAGTCTACCATTTGTTAGACGGATATTACTCCCTCTGGTCTCAAGCTAGAGACCCATCCCTTCTAGGGGACTTCTTCCTTTACCTTTGAGTGAGGTTATAAAAACGGACCTTTTAAGGTACCTGTCTCCTCGGACCACCCAAAGTCAGGTTCACCAGTAGTTTCTCAGTCTGTGTTGACTCACTGATTGTGAAAATGAAAGTATGCAGTTATTTGGAAAAGGAGGACAAAGAGGTTTGTTACGAAAGAAAAATCTTTTAGAAAAAAAGGGTGTCGAATTAACTCTAGACAAATTGTATACTGTAACACATTTAAATTCCACATGTTGTTATTTTCGAAATTTTTCTTTTTCTTTTATTTTTCTACTCGTGACTGACTCTCTGACATAAATGTTAATTATATAAACGGCCTTCTAAACATAGGTCCTATATATTTATTGAGGAAGTTAAGTTGTTATTTTCTGTATATCAGGTAATTTTATACGTTTCGTGTCTATGAAAGTTTCTTTCTCTATATTGTTATCTCTACTTTTCGTTGAATTTTTCTCTAAGTGAACTCTACAAAACCCGGTCCAAGTGTCGAGAAAAATGATTCGACAAGACTTACTTTAATAGATCAGGGTACCTACCTATTACGGTAGTAGTATTACGTCAGTAATAATTGTCATTCAATATGGGTCCACAGGTTTTCTGAGTCGATGTTTTATCTTTAAGTCAAATCGTACCAGAGGTGCTTGTATGTAGAAATTACCCAAAAGGAGTTTGGTCTGACGAATCAGCTAACGTTACGGACCCAACCACCCGACGAGGAGTGCCGAGAAACTCCGAGTGACCGGTGGTTCTCTCAGGTCTCCAACTACGACGGAAGAAGACACTGCAATACCGACTCACATAATTAAATGAAGAAGGAGAGGTAGACGTTCGTTATATACGGTATTTTAGATTCTCTAAACTCTATACTTATTTTACATGGAAACAAAAGAAGAGTTTGACCCTTACTCATACTCTGTCGGTCACACTCGATAAGACGTAATAAACAAAGAGAGATCTCGTCACAGCCTTAAAAGAAGGAGTATTTGTCAATTCATCGTGGAGAGTCCGGTTTCCCACTGGAGTCATATAAAATTTCGTCCTCTGTAACGACCACACTAAATTCGGGTCCCCCGAAGAATCGGACCCGAAGACACTCGAATTCCTTCTTAAACAGTAGAATTCTTTGAAACAGTAGTCAGAGGAGGACAACCAGTCCACACCTTCAGACTTCAGAGGACGGTCCGCTCTATTAACTAACCGTCACTTTGAATCCGATGAGACGACTAGAAACATCTCCTTGGTCCTTTTTTCCTCCGACCTTGTTATCTAGGTGACGAGACGTAGACACAACACACTACACCTTATCTTTTGCTTGAAGTCTCCAATTTGGTAAAGTTTTCGGGTGTAGTTCGACGCGGCGGAGGACCGTCTGGTGACTCTCCGACAATGTTGTTCCTTTACACCAACTGCGATGTAACAGAACGCCTCCCTCCAACCATCCTAGGATAATAAAACGAAGACTTCACATTCCCGAAGAAAATCTCGCACAGTAGAAGTGTTTCCCGGTGCATAAAATTCTAAGGAAAACATACTTTATAGTGCTTTTCCGTTTAGGTCTCTCTGTCTTCCACCCAAGTACCCACAGCCCCCTACCCCTTCCCCAAATTCCTCTCCACCGAGTCACCCATATCTGAGGCGGACGTTACGTCCTCTGTGTCCTTTGCACTCAAGTTAGTTAGGGACCCAACCCTTCTAGGGACCTCCTCTTTTACCGTTGGGTCAGGTCATAAGAACGAACCTCTTACGATACCTGTCTCCTCAGACCGCCCGATGTCAGGCACCCCAGCGTTTCTCAACCTGTGTTCACTTCGCTGACTTGTGTGTGTCGGGAACCCCTCCCAAAGAAAGACCCGACTATTCTTTGCAGGGGTCTAGTCCATCGCCACTACTTCCGTGTCGTGCCGTTTATATGATGTCTGTGACTAACAGATGAAACTTTACCATACAATACACTTAATACAGAGTCAATCTTTCGTTTATCACACAGTAGAATTCTACTCCTAACCACCTTTCACTGTTCCCGTCTATGACGACAGGAGACCCACTATTGACGTACCGTGCGAACGGTACGTGGTCGGAGAGAAGACTCCCGGGCTGCTGACGAGTGAGCACAGTAGGAGTGTCGTCCGGGACTCTACCACGACAGTAGTGGGTGTGAGATGTCTACCCCGCTACCTCCACGTCCCTCCTGTCCACTGAACAAGTTCCAGTGTGTCAACCCCGTACCGTCTCGGTCAGAGGGGTGGTCTGTCAGACCGAGACCTCGGACATAGGGTCACGAAACGAGGACGGACCAAAGATCGTTTCAGTGATGTCCCGTGACTTTGTCGTTTGTTAGTCTCTCAAGTACGTACACGTCCTCGGGTCCCACCGGGTCAGACTTACAACCGTGTGCTACCCGGAGGTCGTCTCCAATAAACGTGTTTGTCTAATCAAGTGGACCGACAGCACGATTGGAACACTTGACTGCAGTCGGGGGAGACCGAAGACAAACAAGTCTGGGTTTCCTGTGTCCGTAGTGAACGACATCTAACCAGATACACCTGTGTGGAACAGACAGGAGAAGGTCTATGAAGGGTTTTCCGCTCTACCTCCTTCGAACCTCGAGCGAAGACTACGTTATGACAGTTTACACACGTGTGTTATTGTAGGTTGAATCCAGAAACCATTCTTTATTGAAAATTTCGTTTAAATGTATGACTGAATACGAAAAAAAAAAAGAAAAAAAAACGTGAACGACTCACCGTACGTCCTAGAATTAAAGGGGTGGTCCCGAGCTTGGGTATAGGGGAGGTCACCTTCACGCCTCAGAATTGGTGTCCTGGTGGTCCCTTGAGGGACGATAAAATACGAAAATTTTAGTCCGTATGACTAGAGGGTCACTTCTTTTTTTACTCAGTGAAACCTATAGAATCTTACTAGGAGTAAAATTCAGTTATTATGTAATCTGTATTCCTAGATCAATAAAGATAAAACAACTTGTGAATTTTGTACATTAAAATCACAAAATTATATAGAAATCTTCATAAAAAAAAGATTATTCACTTTGTATTCATCTATACACTACGTCACCATTACTTAGGCAGACGGTTACGTCCTCTGTGTCCTCTACCCTCAAGCTAGGGACCTAACCCTTCTAAGGAACCTCATCCTTTACCGTTGGGTGAGGTCATAAGAACGGACCTTTTAAGGCACCTGTCTCCCCGGACCTCCCGATCTCAGGTACCCTAGTGTTTCTCAGTCTGTACTGACTCGTGGACTCGTCTCGTCCATCCATAAACCGTGGATCTCGAGATTCTGAACACCTAAACCTATTCTTGAGGGACAGACCCAACCTTCAGAACGGACCAGAATATCGTCGGTGGACGGTTCGAGACAAATCGTAGAGACACAAAGACAAAGGACGTACATTACCCTGTTAGTATTGTGGATGGGGCTTGACCACCGTACTCCAAAGTTACCGGATTGAGTACGTTTCGTGCATCTCTTCTCGGTCATGTTCCGTACGTGACACGAAGGAATATACTTTAGACCCTTGAAGTCAGACTACGTCATTACTAATTTTTCCGTAGTCCTTCAGTACATAAACATGGTCAGGACCGGTTGAAGTCTCATACGAAGGAAACGACAGAGAACCTACGATTATACCAGGGGTAAACTGTGTTCCCCTTTACGTTTCATGGAGAAATCCTAAGGTGTTCCTTAATTACAGAATTGAACCAGATCTTGAGTAAGAGGAATAAGAATTTGGTCAAAATAAATGAAAACTTTTATAAAAAAGATATATTAAATAGTACTTAAAAATCACTCTTCAAGATTTTTTACTTCTATACAAAATTCTAATTTATTATAAATTTCTTTTTTATTATTTCTACGTAATAAACTCCTTTTCTTCGACTCCGGTCTCGGGTAGAAGATCAATCAAGGTGTCGAAGGTCGAGAACAAGACAACACAAACAAATACCTAATATCTAACAAATTCCACTTGTTTTGTTTTGACACACAATCGGTGGGTCAGCACAGACTGAGAAACGTTAGGGTACCTGACATCCAGTTGTTCGAGGAGACAGATACCCTAAGCGATCCGTTCTTATGACCTCACCCATCGGTAAGTGAAGAGGTCCCCGAGAAAGATTGGGTCCCTAGTTTAGGCTTAGAGGACGTAACGTTCGCCTAAGATATAGTAGACTCGGTGTTCGCTTCGGAAACAAACTCCATTATCCTTATAATTCCTATTAGTTATAATTAGGAAGTAAAACACCTAATCCTTTGTAAGGGTCTCTCGACCTTACTGGAGTAATTAAGACGATTTCTTCACTTAAATTTTGGATTCTGAGATTATATAACCAGATCAAAGTTCAGACCAGTAGAAAGAGATATTTGGTTAAGACGAAGTGTCCACTTCTGAGTGAAGCTCACGAGGGTCCTGATATAGTCTTGGTTCATTATCTGATAAGGAGAGGGACGAGAAGTTCACCGGGGGACCTTTCTGGAGAGGTCCATACCCCCTCCCTCCGTACCCCTCGTCGTCAGGGGACGTCACTTCGGTTTCCAAGTATTTCTCGTGTGTTTGACGGGAGGAGAGACCCTAATGTCGATTCGATAGAGAGACGACATAAGTTCCAAAAACGACGTAGAAAAGACGGTAGATGATTGTCTGATCCGTTTAGTTAATTGAAGATACACTTAGTCAAAGGGGAATATTTTATTTATGTTAAGATGGGTAAAGTATTCCAAAAATTCTCCTACCTTACTCGTTTATTTATATAGATTAAAGTACGGACCACATATCAATCATATCAACTGTCGTGATAATAATAATGACGAGAAGTCAAAAAAATAGGGGGGCTGACGTAGTTTAGAATCAACGTCACACGTCCTAGACAAAACCACCGTACACCTTAGATCAAGGGGCCTGGTCCCTAGTTTGAACACAGGAGACGTAACCTTTCGTCTATGAGTTGGTGACCCGGTGATCCTTTCAGGGACCTGAGGAAAATTATACTCACCTTTGTGAACCCCTATCGTGACCCCTGTTCCCCAAACGAAGGGCCTTTTAGGCTACCTGTTTCCTTGGACCACCCGATGTCAGGAACCCCAGTGTTGCTCAACCTGTACTGACTCACTAACTCTTGTGTGTCTGTGGTGTAGGGTATCAGAACCCAGAGGTCTTAGGAAGGAAAGACCAAATGGGTTGAGATCAGGAGTCATAAGAGTCCACTTTTAAAGTGATCGGAGGAGAACGACTTAAGGATTTCAGTGACCAAAGTAAAGAAGAGAGTAATCTTCTATGTTTCTATCCGGATTTAATATGAGTAGATCTTATGATTTCTCTCAACACGTCCGAAGGATAACTTTCCCTTCGCAGGGGTACACCTGTGACTCTCTCGGGGTCCTTGGTCTTGTCCTATTCCAAGACAAAGAGAGTCGGTGTGAGAAGGAACTCGACGTGAGACTTACACCTCGTGTGTTCGTAAACCCGTTTACGAAAGGAGTCAGAACCTACTTAAGAGGTGTAAGTGAACGGGTCGTAAAGTAGTCGTCGTGGGTCAATACATCGTAAGTTCCGAGTCGTGTCATTTGTTCTGAAGGTATGAGGACTTACAAGAACGAACGGACACAGAGGGTGTTTGACATCCAGGGTCCAGTTATCTCTAAAATAACAAATGTAAATGTAGATATTGAGGTTCGTGTTATGAGTCGTGTGTCAACACACAAGTCAGTACAGACTGAGAAACGTTGGGGTCCCCGACATCGGGTGGTCCGAGGAGACAGACACTCTAAAGGGTCCGTTCTTATGAACACACCCAACGGTAGAGGAGGAGACCCTCTAGAAGGGCTGTGTTATCCACGAGTCATTTACGAAAATTTTATTTAATGACGACTCTAGTTGAAGTATCGCTCCCTCCGTAGGTACTTACTTCGTTTCCTACTTGGAATAACTTGAAAGGTCAGAAACTTCTCCTAAACCGTGCTGAACCGGAGACAGAATAGAACACAGTGTGAGGAGAAACCGGAGACGCACTGTTACTGGGACTACAGGAAAGTAAAGGGTCCGAGTAGTCCAGGTAAGGGTGGTGAGTCCCGTGTACCATACCAAACGGTCCGACACGTCATGTGTTCCGGTGTGGTGGTTTCTGAAACGGACACGACGGTCATTCTTACGGTGCGCTTGGTGTCTGACCTCAGTGTGTACCTTAAGATTTAAAAAAACACCGATACAATTTTTTAATTTTCTTCGTTCACTTTAATTATGTTTATAAAATAACTTGGGTTATCCGGGTTTATCATGGTAAACTTACATTAATTTATTTTTATTAATTCCATGAGAGAAATATAAAAGTGTACCTGAGAAGTTTTGGGTCTTATAAAACATAAATGTCGTGTAGAACTGAATCTGATCGATGTAAAATTCACAAGTCATCAGTTTGCACTGATCAACGATACTATAATCCTTAACATGGTAACCGAAAGGTCTAGTACACGTAACATATTTGTTCTAAAGAATTTCAACTTGTTATTTCATCGAACAAGATTGTTTTAGTCACTTAATCTTGTTAAAAGGTTGACGTCGGTTTCGAGACCTTCTTCACCACGGAAAAAAGATTAAACACGTTTTTACAAAGAGTCGGTCACCACCGGAATAACAGTACTCCGAAAACGTGTACGACAAGGGAGGAGGACCTTCAAGTTACGGGAAACTGACTAAATAAAGACAAGTACAAAGATAATTTCACAGTTAAGAAAGTGTCCCAGAAACAAAGTAAAAGAGTCTTTCGGGACGAAGAAACGGAGTATCGTGAATAACCCTAATCAGTAAGTACACACTCTAACAAATTACTTTAAAGACAGAGACTGTGTTTTACCAATACGATCTTCCCCTTTCAAGAACAGATAAAAACAAGTGGTACCTTAAGGGTTGAGACTCGTATCACGACACACGTATCTTCCCCGAGGTCTTTCTACATGGCGCCCCGACGAACCGACTGACGTACGCAGTCACAGTTCTCGGGGTCGTCAGACACTACGAATGTAAACAAACCAGGTCTATGTAGAGTCAGAGTCGGCCCAAGTCCGTCTCCGATGTTACAGCAAGTTCCAGAGAGGTCCCTTTGTTTAACTGACAAAGAAGAGAGTGACGTTCATACACTTAATTATAAGGTTCATACACTTAAGTAGACTGGTCAAATAAGACTTGGACAAGGGCCGACGTTGACGGAAGACAGAGAGACCTCTACTCGCTGACTCAAAATAGAGCCTGAGTAAGTCCTCTGAATTGGACGTCACCGGTGAAATTTTGTTATTATAAATGTTTCATCCACTCAATGATTACACTTCTCGTTCATTCAGTCCTCTATTTGGTGAGACGTAAAACTTCGTGTGTCCCAACACGTTCAAGAATAACCTTTAGGTCCTCGACCTTCGACCCTTTAAATAAAGTAATGAAGTGTACTACAGAAGAAGGAAGGTAGGAGAATGATAAGGATGGTTAGCTAGTCTCGGTGTCTCCCCTGTCAATCTTTGACACTTGTGTTCCGTTTTACTGACAATTGGTTACTCGCAATTACTATAATGTGTCTTATAATTCAAATTATCAAATGTAAACGTTGAGACTACGGTAGTCTGACGAACCCAAGTTTAGGACCGGAACTATAAATGATCGTCACACTGGAACCCATTCAATAAATTAAAGAGACTCGGAGTCAAAGGAGTAGACATTTTGTTTCCTAATTTTTATTCTTGGATCCCCGCCAGGATTCTACCCTCTCCTTATCCTACCCCTCTGGTGAAAGAGGGGGTGTTTAAGTAGTTTTATTGCAAATTTGTGACTCATTTAAGGTGTTTTGTTGAAGACTTACGGCCGTCTCCTGTAGTCCGTGGGTCTTTTCGTCGGGTAACAGAAGTTTTCCTCCATCCTTTTTTATATGTTCTGTCTTTTTCTCTGTTTTCTCCATCCCTACCTCGAGGTAGGACCCTTCCCTCAGAATTTTTCTCTCTTCAAAGGTTTGTGATCCTTTGTGAGAGTGACGGCTCAGACACCACTCGGAACCTTCGTGTCTCCCGTTGTATTGTCCCTCCTTTTTATTTATTTATTAATTTGGGGTGTCTAATCCTCGGGTTACCATTGAGGGGGTCACCTCTTCGTCGCGTCTGCGGACATGGGAGGTGATCGTTCACCCCCGACCCGTCCCTCAGCCCCCGACCCATCCCTCCCCACCCGACTTGACGAGTCTCATTCCTGACCCGGACTTACGGGGCTCCCGTTAGACTCGCTTGATTGAACCCGATCGTTTGGTCTGACACCCTATCGATGGTACGCTTTTCGGGATTCTGTGACGGTCCGAGTACGTGTCTTGTTTCCTGACTTGTCTTGATCGACCGACGTCTGGTAGGGGGAAGCCACTGTCCGTCGGTCTCGGCCTCCCCCCATTAGCGTCGGGGTCTCTCTGTAATAGATGGTTTGACGTTCGTCCGAAGAAACGATTGATTTTGAAGAACCCCAAGACCTACCAGTTGTAGACGGACTCTTACACGCGACCAACATGTGGGTCTTTTGGCTCACCGTCCCTACCCCCTCCGCTGACGCGAGCGGTTTGTGGTTTAGTGGCCTCGACGAACCTGGACCCTTCCCGTGTTTTGCGTCCGGGTTGGTTTAGACACGGAGACTCCTGATGGGCTCACGGACTTGGACTCGCCGAATCTGGACCCTCCCCGTACGTCGGGTCCCGGTCGGAGCCTACCAAGGGCCTCCTCGTTGGATCTCGGACTCGTCACACCCGACCCTCCCGTGTGAGTGACACTCGTTCCCGTCCGGGTCACACCGACTCCGTGACGTTCGTGTACGGTCACAGTAAACAAACGTCGTAGGGAGGGAGGGGTGTCGCGCTGACTTGTTCTCGGATTTTTTTCACAGGTGGTGACGGGAGAAACACGGTCCCACCGTTAGTCTGTGACTTCTCTGGTCGTTTGACTTCTTCGGTTTTGTCTCCCTTGGCGGAACCTTCACTGTCCACGTCATCTAATTTTGGGACAGTAATCATGGCTGATGTATCCTTCCCCGGATACTCTTTATATTGGACCTGGTTCCTTGATAGGCTTTTACTTGACTGGGGTGCTATGGGTGTTGTTGTGGTCTCTTTCAGGATCTATATAAAAATGATAAAAATACTAGTAAGGAAAAAAATTTTTATAAAAATTTAAAAATTCAGGAGATAATGAGGAAATTAAAAACGAAAATATTGGATGATAATGAAGGGACCACCGGGTCTGTCAATTCGGAGACAGATGTTACACCCTCTGGACCCAAACTAGGGACCCAACCCTTCTAGAGGACCTCTTCCTTTACCGTTAGGTGAGGTCATGATAGCGGACCTTTTAGGGTACCTGTCTCCTCGGACCATCCGATGTCGGGTACCCCAGCGTCTCAGCCTGTACTGACTCGTTGAAATGGAATGGTAATGAAACGTTTTTTTTTTTCTAAGATAAAAAATTTCGTTTGAAGCATATATATGTATAAAATATAAAAAACACTGAAAAAAGAAGGAAAAAAGAAGAAGAAAAGAAATCATAACATAAAAATTTTAAGGTTTGAGATGAGATCTAAAAATTAGAAACGAAAAACCATAAACAATAGTTAAGACATGGAAATTCTTGGGTTAGAAGCATGGGTAAAATGAATCCTGGTCCTAATGACCGAACTGACGAGAGAGAGGCAGATCTGAGAGGAAAAAGAGGTGGTCTAGCGGAGATAGAGGAGAGATAGGGGAGAGAAGAGATGGGTTGAAACACTTAGAGACACACAAGGTCTACCACCTCTTGTGAATCCCTTGACTAATGACCGACCTAGACAGAGAGAGGAAAACTAAGGGGAGAAATTAGGAGGACCGGTGGAGACAGAGGAAGGAGGGAGAAGAGAAGAGACATATTGAGGCACTTGTAGAGACTCACCAGGTCAACACCTCACGTGTATTCCTTCACTAATGACCGATCGAACGGGAGAGGAGATGACTAAGGTGGAGTAGAGTAAGTCCGACGGAGATTGAGGGAGGAGGTAGAAGAGAAGAGGTACATTGAGACACTTGGAGAGACCCACAGGGAGTGACACGTCTTTGAAAAGTAGAAATTGGATCTACAAAATAGTTACCACGACATATCTTCCTCTTCAGAACTCTGATGACATTTTTATTCTGACTTTTGGTCTTCGTCCTCCGAATTCGGGTTTAGGAATCTTGTGGTCTCTTGAAGACTGAGGTCCCTTGTAATTAACTGTCCTCGAGTAGTTTACGGAGATATGGATGTTACTTTGGTTCGTGATGGGTTCCCGGTTGTTCAAGGTCTCGTTCTGTATGGTGCGTTTAAGAGGTCGTTGTGTCCTTGTGTCGGGACTCGAGGTTATATATCCGACGGGTTTCAATGAGGTTTTGTTAACTGTAGAGTAATGAGTAATGACCTGTGAAGTAACGTGAGGTCTCTCTTCTTTAGGTCGAGGTGGGTGGTCTTGTGGTTGTGTTCGAAGGGATTGGTTCTTTGGAACTGTTCTGTGGGTATGTTGAGGTGGGTGTCACTCCTTTGAGGTGTTATTTCTCTTGAGGTCTTTTCTCAAGACACGTCTTTGGGTCTCTCCAAGACACGTCTGTGGGTCTCTCCAAGTGTCTCAATGTACCTCTTCTCTTGAGAAGTTTCTCTTGAGAGGTTTGACGGTCTTATGTCTTTCAGGTGGGGTTTGAGTCGTTATATTTGTTCTACTTCTCTGTCTCCTTATGGGTCGTCCATTTCCTTGTTCTATTTACGGGTGGTTTGGTTTGTTTTCTCCTTCTCTATCCCTTAGATGGACTATTTCTTAAGGTTTATTACTATCACTTTTACTAGGTTATAAAACTTTAGTTTTACCTTAGTGTCTATTTATCGGACCTCTGTTCCTGACTCTTCTACGTTCTTTCCAAATTGTTCCTGGAGTCAAGTCAAGTCAACGAGTCAGTACAGGCTGAGAAACGTTGAGGTACTTAGCGTCGTGAGGTCCGGAGGGACAGGTAGTGGTTGAGGGTCTCAAGTGAGTATAAGTGTAGGTCAGTCACTACGGTAGGTCGGTACAGTAGGAGACAGCAAGGAAAGAGGAGGACGGGGGTTAGGGAGGGTCGTAGTCTCAGAAAAGGTTACTCATGAAGAAGTGTACTCCACCGGTTTCATAACCTCAAAGTCGAAATCGTAGTAAGGAAGGTTTCTTTAGGGTCTCAACTAGAGGAAACCTTACGTGACCAACTTAGAGGAACGTCAGGATCCCTGAGAGTTCTCAGAAGAGGTTGTGGTGTCAAGTAGTTAAGAAACCGCGAGTCGGAAGAAGTATCAGGTTGAGAGTGTAGGTATGTACTGGTGACCTTTTTGGCATCGGAACTGATCTGTCTGGAATCAGCCGTTTCATTACAGAGACGAAAACTTATACGATAGATCCAACCAGTTTTGAAAAGAAGGTTCCTCGTTCGTAGAAAATTAAAGTGCCGACGTCAGTGGTAGACGTCACTAAAACCTCGGGGGGTTTTATTTCAGACTGTGACAAAGACGACAAAGGGGTAGATAAAGGGTACTTCACTACCCTGGTCTACGGTACTAGAAGCAAAAGACTGACAACTCGAAATTCGGTTGAAAAAGTGAGAGGTGAAAGTGAAAGTAGCTCTCAGAAAAATCAAGAAGAAGTGAAAGACGGTATTTCCACCACATTAGACGTATAGACGACGACGACGACGATTCAGTGAAGTCAGCACAGGCTGAGACACACTGGGGTATCTACCGTCGGGTAGTCCGAAGGGACAGGGACCCTAAGAGGTCCGTTCTTATGACCTCACCCAACGGTAAAGGAAGAGGTTACGTACTTTCACTTTTCACTTTCCCTTCAACGAGTCAACACAGACTGAGAAACGCTGGGGTACCTGGCGACGGATGGTCCGAGGAGACAGGTACCCTAAAAGGTCCGTTCTCATGACCTCACCCCACGGTAGCGGAAGGGACGACGTATAGACTCCAATAACTATAAAGAGGACCGTTAGAACTAAGGTCGAACACAAAGAAGGTCAGGTCGCAAAGAGTACTACATGAGACGTATCTTCAATTTATTCGTCCCACTGTTATATGTCGGAACTGCATGAGGAAAAGGATAAACTTTGGTCAGACAACAAGGTACAGGTCAAAATGACAACGAAGGACTGGACGTATGTCTAAAGAGTTCTCCGTCCAGTCCACCAGACCATAAGGGTGGAGAGAGTCTTAACAGGTGTCAAATAACACTAGGTATGTCAGTTTCCGAAACCGTATCAGTTATTTCGTCTTTATCTACAAAAAGACCTTGAGAGAACGAAAAAGGTACTAGGTCACCTACAACCGTTAAACTAGAGACCAAGGAGACGGAAAAGATTTTGGTCGAACTTGTAGTCCTTCAAGTAGCAAGTGCATAACGATTTCGAACCGAACCTCTTAAAACTCGTAATGAAATGATCGTACACTCTTAAGTCTGAATTTAACTTCTTTCATCCCTTTTGGTGATCTGGTAAGTTCATACTGGATTTATTTTAGGGAATACTAATATGTCACCTTCACTCTTTATCTGAATTCCCGGATCTAGACTATCTATCTCACGGACTACTCGATACCTTACTCCAAGTACTGTAACATATCCTCTGTCCCTAGTTGTGGTAAGAATACCTTTTCTTTACGCTTTTTCGTTTTACCGACAGACCCCTCCGGAATGTTTATCGACACTTTTCTTCTCTCCGTTTTTCGTTTCCTCTTTTCCTTTCTATATTTGTAGACTTACGTCTCAAGGTTTCTTATCGTTCTTCTCTATTCTTTCGGAAGAAGTCGCTAGTTACGTTTCTTTATCTCCCTTTCTCGTCTTACCCTTTCTGATCTCTAGAGAAGTTCTTTTAATCTCTATGGTTCCCTTATAAAGTACGTTTCTACCCGAGCTATTTCCTGTCTTTACCATACCTGGATTGTCTTCGTCTTCTATAATTCTTCTCCACCGTTCTTATGTGTCTTCTTGACATGTTTTTTCAAGAAGTACTGGTTCTATTAGTGCTACCACACTAGTGAGTAGATCTCGGTCTGTAGGACCTTACACTTCAGTTCACCCGGAATCCTTCGTAGTGATACTTGTTTCGATCACCTCCACTACCTTAAGGATAACTCGATAAAGTTTAGGACTTTCTGCTACGACACTTTCACCACGTGAGTTATACGGTCGTTTAAACCTTTTGAGTCGTCACCGGTGTCCTGACCTTTTCCAGTCAAAAGTAAGGTTAGGGGTTCTTTCCGTTACGGTTTCTTACGAGTTTGATGACGTGTTAACGTGAGTAGTGTGTACGATCATTTCATTGTTCCTGGATCTTCTTTATTTTTCTCAGTTATATATTACTTATTACGTTATTTACTCTAGTTTTTGTAAGACCTCCCTTGTTTATCACCTTATTGCCTCCGTCTTCTATCCTAATCACTTCATCTTCTATCTTAGCATCCTTATTTACTTAGTCTCTCCTTTTTTCTTTTTGCTTAAAATTTTTTACTCCTCTTAGAGTCTCTGGAGGTCCTGTCACAATTTGCAGGGTTATAAGCTTAGTATCTTCAGGGTCTTCTTCTTCTGTTTGTCTTTCTGGTACTCTTTTATGAACTCCTCTATTATCAACTTTTTAAGGGATTTTACCCCTTCCTTTATTAGTGGGTTCAGGTTCTTTGGGTCTCTCAGGGTTTCTCCTATTTGGGTTACACTTTGTGGGGTTCTGTGTATAATTAGTTTAATTGTTTCTAGTTTGTGTTTCTCGTTTATAATTTTCGTCGTTCCCTTTTTGTTGTTTATTGTGTGTTCTTCTGAGGGTATTCCTATTGTCGACTAGAAAGTTATCTTTGAGAAGTCCGGTCCTCCCTTACCGTTCTGTATGAATTTCACTACTTTCTGTTATTGGATGTCGGGTCTAATGACTTGGGTCGTTCCTAGAGTAAGTTTATACTTCCTCTTTAGTTTTCGAAATGTCTGTTCGTTTTCGACTCTCTTAAGTCGTGGTGGTTTGGTCCAGAGGTTGTTTACGATTTCCTATAAGAAATCTGTCCTTTGTGTTTTTCCCACATATTTGAGCTTGGGTTTTGTTATTTCATTTACCGTTGTCCTAGTATGAATAGTTATTAATGGAATTTGTATTTACTCAACTTACGGGGATGGTTTTCTGTTTCTGACCGACTTACCTATGTTTTTCTTCTGAGGATATATACAACAGATGTTCTCTGGGTGGAGTTTTGTCCCCTGTGTATGTCTGACTTTCACTTCCCGACCTTTTTATATAAGGTACGTTTATCTCTGGTTTTCTTTCGTCCTCCTCGTTATGAGTATAGTCTATTTGATCTGGAATTTTGTTTCCGACACTTTTCTCTGTTTCTTCCTGTGATGTATTACTAGTTTCCTAGTTAGGTTCTTCTTCTATATTGTTAATATTTATATATACGTGGGTTGTATCCTCGTGGTGTTATACATTCTGTTTACGATTGTTCATACTTTCCCCTTTAATTGTTATTGTGTTATTATCACCCTCCGAAATTATGGGGTGAGTGTGGATACCTATCTAGTTGATTTGTATTTTAATTGTTCCTTTGTGTTTGAAATTTGTTATGTTATCTGGTCAACCTGGATTAACTATAGATATCTTGTAAAGTGGGGGTTTGTTACTTAAAGTGGAAAAAGAGTTCGCGTGTGCCTTGGACGAAGTCCTATCTAGTGTAGGACCCGGTATTTAGATCGGAACCATTTAAGTTTTTATAACTTTAGTAAGGTTCGTAGAAAAGACTGGTGTTACGTCATTCTAATCTAGAGTTAATGTCCTCTTTTTGATAATTTTTAAGGTTGTATACCTCCGACTTGTTGTGCGACGACTTATTGGTTGTTTAATGTCTTCTTTAGTTTTTTCTTTAGTTTTATACGTATCTTTACTTACTTTTACTTTTGTGTTTTTGGGTTTTGGACACCCTGTGACATTTTCGTCACGATTCCCCTTCCAAGTATCGTTACGTCCGTATGGAGTTCTTTGTTCTTTTTTCAGTTTATTTATTGGATTGAGATATGGATTTCGTTGATCTTTTCCTTCTTTACTTCTTGGGGTCCCAATCATCTTCCTTTCTTTAGAAATTTTAATCCCGTCTTTATTTACACTTTCTTTGTTTTCTCTGGTATTGTTTTTAGTTGTTTCGGTTTTCGACCAAGAAACTTTCCTATTTATTTTAACTGTTTGGTAATCGGTCTGAGTAGTTCTTTGTTTCCCTCTTTTTAGTTTAGTTATTTTAGTCTTTACTTTTACCTCTCTAGTGTTGTCTGTTGTGTCTTTATGTTTCCTAGTATTCTCTGATGATAGTCGTTAATATACGGTTATTTTACCTGTTGCAACTTCTTTACCTGTTTAAGAATCTTTTCATCTTGAAAGGTTTTGACTTGGTCCTTCTTTATCTTTAGAATTGTCTGGGTAGTGTTCGTACCTTTAACTTTGACATTAGTCTTTAGAAGGTCGTTTGTTTTCGGATCCAGGTCTGTCGAAGTGTCGAGTCAAGATGGTTTTTAAATCTCTTCTCGATTGTGGATAGGATGAGTTTGAGAGGGTCTTTTAACGTCTCCTTACATTTGAAGGTTTGAGTAAGATACTCCGGTGGTAGTGGGATTATGGTTTTGGACTGTTTCTACGGTGTTCTTTTCTTTTGATGTCCGGTTATAGTGACTACTTGTATCTACGTTTTTAGGAATTGTATTAAGATCGTTAATCTTAGGTTGTTGTGTAATTTTTCTAGTATGTGGTACTGGTTCACCCGAAATAGGGTCCCTACGTTCCTAAGAAGTTATAGGTGTTTAGTTAGTTACATTATATGGTGTGATTGTTTAACTTTTAATTTTCGGTACACTAATAGAGTTATCTACGTCTCTTTCGGAAACTGTTTTAAGTTGTAGGTAAATACTATTTTTAAGAGGTCTTTCGTCCTTATCTTCGTTGTATGGAGTTGTATTATTTTCGATATATACTGTTTGGGTGTCGTTTGTAATAGGAGTTACCACTTTTTAACCTTCGTAAAGGGGATTTCAGTCCTTGTTCTGTTCCCACGGATGAAAGTGGTGATGATGAGTTGTATCAAAACCTTCAAAACCGGTGTCGTTAGTCTCGTCTTTTTCTTTGTTTTCCTTAGGTCCAACCTTTTCTTCTTCATTTTGAGAGTTACAAACGTCTACCGTACTAAGAGATGTATCTTTGGGATTTCTAAGGTGGTCTTTTAATGATCTCGATTAGTTACTTATATCATTACAACGTCCTATATTTTAGTTGTGTGTCTTTAGGGAACGTAAGGATATGTGATTATTACTCTTTTGTCTTTCTTTTTAATTTCTTTGTTAAGGTAAGTGGTAACGTTGTTTTTCTTATTTTATGAATCCTTATATAAATGGATTTCTTTGATTTCTGGATATATATCTTTTGATATTTTGTGATCACTTTCTTTAGTTTCTCCTGTGATTATCTACCTCTTTATATGGTACAAGTACCTAACCTTCCTAGTTATATCACTTTTACTCATATGATGGGTTTCACTAGATATCTAAGTTACGTTAGGGATAGTTCGATGGTTGTCATAAAAAGTGTCTCTATCTTGTTTATTAGAGTGTTAAACATACCTTTATGTTTTTTGGAGCTTATCGGTTTCGTTAGAACTCTTTCTTCTTACCTTGACCTCCTTAGTTGGACGGACTGAAGTCTGAGATGATGTTTCGGTGTTAGTAGTTCTGTCATACCATGACCGTGTTTCTGTCTTTATATCTAGTTACCTTGTTTTATCTTTCGGGTCTCTATTTAGGTAAGTGGATACCTGTGGAATAGAAACTGTTTCCTCCGTTCTTATATGTTACCTAATTTCTGTTAGAGAAATTGTTCACCACGACCCTTTTGACCAGTCGGTAAACATTTTCTTACTTTGATCTAGAGAAAGATTGTGGTATGTGTTTTTATTTGAGTTTTACCCAATTTCTAGATTTACATTCTGGTCTTTGATATTTTGAGGATCTCCTCTTGTATCCGTTTTGTAAGAGACTGTGTGTAGTGTCGTCCTAGGAGATACTAGGTGGAGGGTCTTATAGCCTTTACTTTCGTTTTTATTTGTTTACCCTGGATTAATTTTAGTTTTCGAAGACGTGTTGTTTCCTTTGATTTTCGTTCCACTTTTCTGTCAGAAGTCTTACCCTCTCTTATTATTGTTTACTTCGTTGACTGTTTGTTGATTAGAGTTTTTATATGTTCGTTGAGGACGTCGAGTTAAGGTCCTTTTATTTGCTGGGTTAGTTTTTTACCCGGTTTCTTGATTTATCTGTAAAGAGGTTTCTTCCGTATGTCTACCGATTGTTTGTGTACTTTTCTACGAGTTGTAGTGAGTAATAGTCTCTTTACGTTTAGTTCTGGTGTCACTCCATGGTAAAGTGTGGTCAGTCTTACCGACGATAGGTTTTCAGATGTTCGTTATTTACGACCTCTCCCACACCTCTTTTCCCTTGGGAGGATGTGACAACCACCCTTACGTTTGATCATGTCGGTGATACCTCTTGTCACACATCTAAGGAATTTTTTGACCTTTATCTTCACGGAATACTGGGTCGTTAGGGTGACGACCCGTATGTGTGACTCCTTTGGTCTTAACTTTCTCTGTGTGCGCATGGGGTTACAAGTAGCGTCGTGACAAATACTATCGGTCCTGTACTTTCGTTGGATCTACGGGTAGTCGTCTACTTACCTATTCTTTCGACACCATGTATATGTGTTTTATAATGAGTCGGTAATTTTTCTTATATAAACTTAGGCAAGATTACTCCACCTACTTCGACCTCGGCTGATATGTCTCACTTCATTCGGTCTTTCTTTTTGTGGTTATGTCATATGATTGTGTATATATATACCTTAAATCTTTCTACCATTACTATTGAGACATACGTTCTGTCGTCTTCTCTGTGTCTATATATCTTGTAAGAAAACCTGAGACACCCTCTCCCTCTCCCACCCTAATAAACCCTCTTACCGTAACTTTGTACATATTATATTATATCCTCTGCTTAGCGGTCAGGTCCAAGCTACGTACTATGACCTACGAACTCCGACCAGGTGACCCTACTGGGTTTCCCTACCATACCCCTCCCTCCTCCCTGCCCCCAAGTCCTACCCCTTGTACACATATGGACACCACCTAAGTACTACTACATACCGTTTTGGTTATGTTATAACATTTCATTAATTGGAGATTAATTTTATTTATTCAAATATAATTGTTTTTATTCTTGGATTTCTTGGATGGAGTTTTCACACAACACTGTGAATTTTCTCGATAAATGGTATATCATGGACTTATTACAATAGAGTCTTCAATACAGATAAAAAAAGACTTGTTCTAACGGGAAGACCCTGTACTTTCTAAACCGATTCTTACCTGTGTAGTCCATTGATAACACCTCTGTGTTGGAAGTAAACTCTGTTTTGTTCGTTCTAGATTACGGTGATTGTGAAACTAATAAGGAACTCAGAGGAAACTAATCCGGACTAACTTTTTTACAAAGTTATTTCGTTCTAAAAGGTCCTTATTTCAATTTAGTCTTGACTACCGAGATATCACAACCCGACCTAAAGTGCCCCTGGAATAGGACAGAGACTGTAGACATAGAAGACCACTTACATTTTTTATCAATCATACGTATTTACCGTTATTTTCTTTCATGTCTGTATCAAACACTATAACACGAAACGTTTATAACGTAAAAATCTACTATTTAACTTCGAGACACCGTCAAGAAGTCGGTCGGTCAGATGGTCGTGGTAAAAGAGTTGTCGTAAATGGGTCAAACATAGACACAGTGTAAAGCCATTAAGAGTGTTATAAAGTATGAAGAGGTAACAGTAATATAAACCATACCACTAGACACCAAAAACTGTAAAGGCGATGTTAAACGACTTCGTAGGTTACTACGACTTGTTAAAAATCGTTATTTCATAAAAATTAATGCCAGATATGTAACAAAAAATCTGTAACACGATTACGTATTAATCATCTTACGTCATACTACATTTGAAGAAAATAAGTGACCCTTTAATTTGAAGAGGAGAGAAGTCCGAAAAATGAACAAAAGAAAAATAAAAAAGTCTACTTATACAGATAAAGACATCGAGGTTCATCGTCAATTATTATACGATAACAAAAAGAGTAGATATTCAGGTCGACCGCGGTCTAAACAGATGGTTGATCGGACAGCACGTCGGGGCGAACCTAGAAGGTATAGGACCCTCTGATAGATTTCACTTTGAACATAAAGGAGGAGTCAAACCAAGACTAAGAACACGAAGGAAAGAACCGGTTGCCGTGAAGGTGAAACAAATGAAGTCGGTCTTTAGATTCCCAATAAAAGGTGGGAAATAGGAAGAACAAAGGGTAACTGATGGACACTGGTTCAGATCGACCTAGATATTGTAGAGATATCGGACAGGAGAGAAGTGGTAGAGGGTGGGCGGTTGGTAACAGAGTCAGGTCGGGAGTGACCAGTAGAACATGGTGAAACCTAAAACAGAAGTATGTCGACCCCGAAGGGACCACCGAATCTATCATTTCTTAGACGGACATTACATCCAAAGCTAGGGATCCAACCCTTCTGAGTACCTCCTTCTTCACCGTTAGATGAGTTCATAAGAACGGACCTCTTAAGGTACCTGTCTCCTCAGACCACTCGATGACAGGTACCCTAACGTTCTCAGCCCTGTCCTGACTCACTGATTGTGAAAGTGAAAGTGAAGTATGTCGATGAATTCTCTAGAATTTTACGTTATGTCATATGATTGCGTATATATAGCTTGAATCTTTCTACCATTACTATTGGAACATACGCTCTGTCGTTTTCTCTGTGTCTACATATCTTGTCAGAATACCTGAGACACCCTCTCCCGCTCCCACCCTACTAAACCCTCTTACCGTAACTTTGTACATATTGTAGTATACACTTTACTTATCGGTCAGGTCCAAGCTACGTACTATGTCCTACGAGTCCCGACCACGTACTCCTACTGGGTCTCCCTACCATGCCCCGCCCTCCACCCTCCCCCCAAGTCCTACCCCTTGTACACATGTGAGTACCACCTAAGTACAACTACATACCGTTTTGGTTATGTTATAACATTTCATTAATCGGAGGTTAATTTTATTTATTTAAATATAATTTTTTTCTTTTTTCTTTTTTTTTACGTTTAGACTACTAATTCGTGAAATAATGAATTTTAAGAAGGTACCAAAAGACAGTCGATGATACCTAAGTCCAGGTGAGACACCATACAACATCTGTTGAAAGGAGATCAACCCGGGAAGAGCGACAAGTCTGAGTAGGACGAACCACGGAGACACGACGTCGCGGTTGTTAGTCGTAGGAACAGTAGTTCGGGGTCTATGACGCGGTTGACAAAGTGGACGAAAAACGAACTAAACGGAATTAAAAGTGTCGAAAGCATGGTCCATCTATGATAATAATGATAAAGTGAACTATCGTCCACCTCACAAGGGTTCCAGTGTGTCCATGTCTTAAATTTAAAAGAGTGTCCAACGAAAGATCTCAGACCCAAACGGAACGCAAGACAGGTAAAGTGAATTAATATAGTGGGAAGAAATGGAAGGGCTATAAACGTGTTTGACAGAAGGAACAACCGATACAGAAGGTGGAGTAGGAGTACGGGTGGAGAGTCCCGTGAAGAGTCCTTCGTGAAGGTACTCCTTTGGACGGGGCCAGTCTATGTGGTCCGTGAAAAAGTTGAAGATAGGACGAGGTGAAAAGACAACATCGAGGATATCCAGAACTACCACGAATACAAAATATGTGGACTACGGACGAGACCCGTTATATCAAAAACTTTCGTCTTCATACAAAATAATAAATACTGGATGTCACGGAACAGATCATGGACTTTGAACCACCTACGAGTTGGTTACAAACAAGTTAGTTACTTACTCATACGTTTACTTGTCTAGTTCACACCCTTGTCCCAGTCCCGACTTGTTTGGGTAAGCAAAGTGGTTTTACTCAACTGTGTTTAGAAGTGGAGAATAGACCATTTGAAGAAGGAACCTAAAGGGTCATGTACATAAGTAAGTAAGGGAGTAAGTAAGTAAGAAATTTGAACGGAACTGACGATCATTCAGGGTCGATTCAAGGCACTGACGTTTTCACTTATGTTTATTAAGAATAGGAACTTCCAAAGTGTTATATCTACATATTACTTATGTACAGTCATCTACTAATATTATACAACTCTATATACGATATTTTCCCAAATACATTATATCCTTCCGTCATATTTCTTCCCTCAAAGATGAGGTAAATTCCTATGGTCCCTCCTTAAATGTTCTCCTACATCTTCGACCTAGAATTTCCTTCGTATCTCCGGTTCGTCTTTTCCATCTTACCCCTTACCAAAGTCTCAACACCTTTATAAATCTTACTTCCCTAAACTTCGTTGTTTGTGTATCCACGTTTCCGTGTCTCCGTCCCCTTGTTCCACACGAGCCGTCACCCCCTCTTAACCTCTTCGTCACTTACAGGTCCAGACCTGTCTAAACCCCCATGAGGTTTTCATTCACACCCGAAATGACGTATTGTGACCTCGTGGTCATCTACTCAAACTCGTCTACTTATTTCAGTAGTCATAACAACCGAAAATCTTACTAATGGAATTCTAAATCCTTCTCTTAACTATTCTTTGACTCAATTCTATCGACTACTCACTTACTTATTCTTCCCTACCTACACGATCTAGGAGTTCCTATCTTGTCTATCTTGAAGTACTAACTTATTTACTCTCCGGTAGTGACTTGTTTCTATGTCTTCTTCTTTTCACTTCCAAACACGGTAACTAACTCGAACCCCACATATCAAGATAGGAGAAACCTCTTTATTACTAGGCCCATGTTGTCATCCGATTTCTTAAAAGAAAAATACATCAGTAATTTAATTTATTTTAGTAAGGGAATTTTTAAAGAAAAAAAAACGTACATAACTGAAGATTTATAAATTTATGAAACCGTAGTCTCTATACAAAGTTTTTTAGGAAACCTACCTCAGTTTAAGAGGTTCGAAGACAAAGAAACTGGGTCCAAGAAGTTTCAGAATACCGGACTCAGGAGAGGATCCTTTTTCCTTCCAGACCCGACCGTCTATAGACCGGTTGAGACACGACGTGGGTTTCGTCGTCGTCTTGGGAATGAACAGGATTGTGACCTGAAGTTGACCCCTTTCTCAAAATTAATGGAGACTTTAGAGTTCAGATTTCTAGTCATTGAGTACGTTAGACAAAAGAATTTACATTTACAAACCGACGTCAAGACACAACATTCCACAAAGAGACAAGACAAAACAAGAACAAATAACAAACGAAGATAGAACTTTTTACCTCTAGTACAGTCCCCTATTTAGAACAAGTATTTAGATCATATAACTCGGGTTAACAAAAATTAACGTCTATCCTAACAAAATTAACAGTGCATAAAGACAAAGGGTTCTTTGTATGTAATGTAGATGTTACAAGGTACGAAGAGAATTGTTACCTTAATCTTATTTTGTAGACGTCGGTTTCGACGTACCCCAGACCGAACGAGAAAACGGTAGTCAGAGTTACTCCACTTTTCACTTGCGATCGGTGTTTAGTTGACTCTTAATCGTGTTCGACAACAAAAACTCAAAAGGTTTATAAAAGTCTGAAGGTAACACATAAAAATACAAAACAAGATTTTTTAGGAACGGTTTTGGAGGGGGTTACCGTAAGAAAGGATCCAAGGATTGAGTACACTTGTCGTTTGTTTTGAAGAACATCCAGTAATTAGAGTCCCTCTATACAAACGATTTATGTTCTTCTACTTATCTTATGTGTAAAAATGATAAAACCCCAAGTGTTTGAGTAATTTTTAAATTCTGACACAATCAACTTGAACATCTGATGAAGACTAAACATAGAAATCCTATCATAAACCTATGAGTTTTACATATATTTTACTTTTAGTGTCGGGACACCTTAATCATCTATATCTTCAACTCCTTTCCTACCTATCTTGTTTTGTCCTGTCTTCCAACCCATTGGAATTCACCTTCCATGTGTGTATTTGTGTGACGACAAATTGACCATCTATATAAATAACGGGTACCTGTCTAATAAGTACTTTTTTTCCAAAGAATATGGGGAAAACAACTTATGGTACTTAAGAGTCGTACAGAAAAGAGGGTGCATTACTAGTAATTTAAGAGATCTATTATGGTTCTGTCAAAAGGAAAAAGGAGGGAGGTAAAGATCCATGACGTAATTTTAACTAATGTTATTTAGTACACACAATTCAAGATTAGAGTAAAAGAAAGAAAATAAGGACACTGGTTACCCTACCGTATCTATACCTACGAAAACACGGGACCCCTTTATCTTTTGTCTCCAACAGGTAGAAACGGTTCCTCTAACTACAGAATCAGTTATAGTGACACCCTGTGTACCCCTTTTGACGGAGAGGGGACGGGGTATTGAGGCAGGACTAATGGTCGATTGGTCACCAACACTAGAGTAAAGAAAATAATAATATAGTTCCTTTACAATTCGAAAGAATTGAGGAATAAGTTTTACGGGAACTTCTTTCCCTCACTCTACAGTCTTTTATTATCTAAGAGTAATATTAAGAAGGTGTTTGGAAAATTTACAGGAACCTTTTACAATAACATAAACTGAGTCAAAGGGAAAACGAACCCCTTTCATTCACAATACCTCTGGATTCCAGGTGGATCTACAGAAACTATGGAGTCAGTTGTGCTATCATTCTAGAAAGGATATTTCAGAGAAAGTAAAAAGGATAGTAAAGTGACTTAAAGTTTTGTAGCTTATTATGGGTGATTGTGGTATTAAATTAGTAAACGAGAGATCAAACGTTGTTTGGTCAAGGTAGGACGTTGTTTTTTACCCTCCACCGACAAAAGGTACAATCAAATAAAGAATGACTTCAGACACAAGTTAAAAAGAAAACAACTGAAAATTTGAACTTTAGATAAAACACTGTTTCTTATACTTCTCTAAACCTTCCTTTTTCTTTTCGTAGAAACTTGTGTGATGAAGTTTATAAAATTTGGGGAAACCATACGTGTCTATTTTAGATAACTCAAACACACACCCTAGAACTAAGACACCAATACTTAATAAATTCGTTTCAAATACGTTGTATTTCTTGTTAACAGATTTTTATATTTGTTAGTAAAAGAAGGAAGCCACGACATTTAAGTGACCACGACACCTATAATACTTCCTTAGGAAATAAGTGAAATTTAGATAACAAGACGAAACGGAAAACTAATCTTAAAACCGGCTTTAACTGTCTCAGTTAATCATTCGAAGAGGTCTAAGTTGGACAACAAGTACTTTTGTCACAGTATACACTGTTTTGTTACTGGGTGTACGGTGTTTGTCGGAGATACTGCAAATCGGACTGAGAACGAAGTTATTTACTTTAATTTCGTAAACTAACCATTGAAAAGGTAGTTCCCTTCGTCATCGGGGACCTACTTGTGAGAACTTCGAAAGAGAAAAAAAAAAAAAAACAACAACAACAAAGAAACAAACCGAAAATATATAAAATCTCATATTTTATAAAAATATAAAATAGTATCGAGACACGATTATAGTGGAAAAAGGGGGAGAGAAAAGAAGATTTTATTGAGTACAAATCACTCGATTAATTGTCCGGAAAACTTAAAGAAATGACAGTATCTTTATTAGACACCTCACCTTACTTATGGTTCATTAAAGATAAAGAGACAGACACCTGAACACCTCCCCAGATTGAGTAATCACTTTTTATAGTTTATGATTCGAATACAAATTCTTTCATCGTTTTGCATATGTTACCCCTTATAAACTAAATTACTTGAAGTACCCCTTTTTAACACGAAGACTTGAACACCACCCAATGTTCGGTCAACACTCACTTGACAACCCCACGATAACCACACGTCCCCACAGAGTTCCTCTAGTGACACCGTGGAAGTCCGAAAGAATGTTGACAGAACATTCTTTTCTGTTGACAGAACCGTTGGGTGGGGTCATAAGAACAGACCCTTTAGGGTACCTGTCTCCTCGGACCGTCCGATGTCAGGTGTCCCAACGTTTCTCAACCTATGTTGACTCTTGTGTGTGTGTGTGTGTGTGTGTGTGCGTGTGTGCGTGTGTGCGTGTGTGCGTGTGTGTGTGTCAAGTTTACCTTAAACGGGGTTTGGATCTTTCGGGTGACACCTTACTCTTCCTACTAACCTTGAACTTTATCACCGAGGACTCACGACTCGTTCTTCCACCCTTCCTTCCTACGGTAGACCCGACCACGTATCAATGAGAAGGTCTACAAACGACCGGGATGACCCTCTTGTTCCCCTATATGCGACGATGGAACCGAAGTCTGTCGTCTCAAGACCCGTCGTCCACCTAAATATCTTTTCATGTAAACCGGACTTCCTTTCCTTCGGAAGGTCACCAAATCCGAGAGACTTCACCCTTCCCTGACGATGTTCCACACCACTGAGGGATAGAGACCCTCACTCGTCTCTCTCCCACCGACGAGGGTAACCGTTGACCTGTCAGAACCGTCTTGGAAAGTTGTAGTTCTAGGAGACGAAGACCATCATTTTTCCCTATGTAAGAGATATAGAGATTAATACGGTTCTAAGTGAATATTACCTGAGGCATGTTTTTGTCAACTCTACGTGTATTGTCTCCGTGCACCTCATTAAGACACCAAGACCTTGATCCGACCGACCTAAAGGATAAATACTCTGTTATATGAAAGTTAAAAGTGTACATATCTCACATCATCTTACGTAGAGTGTCACAATAATATTCCTAATTTACTCCATTATTACATTTCTACAATCTGGTCCCGGACTATCTTCATTCGGGAGATCCAACCAATCGACAATGATAATAGTCGACTCGTGAACCAACCTGTCAATAGGGAGTCATAGGTACCCCCTAATCGAGGTCGTATGGGGTACCTGTTGTTATGAGTCCCTACGAGTATAGGGAACACATTTTACCACGTTATGTCGGACAAGAGGAATAGGTACTCAAGACGTAGGTGCCTAAGTCTTTCGGGTACCACGAATCAATTGTCATAGAATTGACGTAACTTTATTGGTGTATAAGTATAACTCCTCAGGACTACTTACTTTCAGATGACGCTTCCGACCAGGTTCAATTAGGAGTCGAGAGACACTGATTTATGTCTTGTGGATTACACTCTTAAAAAACATGATAATCAACTACCACTAAAAAGACTGATTTGTTTATGATTTTATGTACTACAAAAATGAGTTTATTAACGAAAGTGTTCTTCGAGTATCCGTCAAATCAATCGTAAAGATCCAGAATTGATTTTACAGTCCAAAAGGTTAAATGAGTACAACCGATTTGAGAGTGATATTAAAATCAAAACTTTTACCCAGGTCAAGTCCTTTAGTCACGCTTTACTGAGAGAGAGACTTAAAAATGCATTTATTTATTTATCACGACCTTAAATCTCGATTTACTTAGTCTTATACAAACCACGTTAGTACATGACGTTCGTGTTCCCTTTTCCCTGTAAAACCTAGTTCTCCTTTTGTTAACGTACCCATTATCCAATAATTAAAACACGACAAACAGGTGAGAAAGTCATTACAAATTGTTCCGAAATAACTAGTGTTATCGGAACTAAACATGTACCCATGTCTACTAATGTAACACCCGTGGTCTGGTTAGGAACACATGTCTCGGACGTTCGGTTTCTGAAGTAATTATTAACTAAAATCGCCCTAACATGTTCAGGTGTACCTAGACAGAAAACGGTCGTACGAAGTAGTGCTATATGACAAACTAAAGACCCATTAACATCCTATTATCTAAACCTTCATTGGTGTCTAACCTTCAACCTCCTGGAGTAGTCACCGTGTCGGTCCCAGTCAACAAGACTGAGGAAGACGTTTTGGAAGGTGATTTGCATATACCTTAGAAAGCAGTTGTCTTAGACTTAGAATCCGTGTCTACACTTTTAGACTGTCCAGTTATTATCTTTTGTAAAGGGGTTCGTCGAGTGATGTCCACAGGAAGTCTATAAGAACCGCCATAGCAGATACTTCAAAGTGGTTACTCCGACTTAGAGATCCAGTCTCTGGTAATTCTGACCCAAGTCTTTAACAAGTCACTCTGTAAGTGTCAGAGACCATTCCTCTCTTTCAAGAGTCCATCGGGTTAAGTGTCGGGTCTAGAGACAGGTTGTAACGGGTAGTATGTGTGGACATTTGACATCAAATTGGTGAGTGACTGTGAGTACTACAGTCCACCCTAATCGTCTAGTACCAAGTGGGTCCAGAGACTAATCGGGACGAAGATTTCGGACGGGTGAGTGGAGATCTCTTCCGGTGCCCTCACGAGACGTCGGGACCCCGAGTGAGGGTCAAGAGAGGAGATCGTGAACAGATCGAAAAGACGAAAGATTTGAAACTGGAACCTATAAATTCCCAATACGAAGAAGGAACAGAGAAAGACAACGACAAAGGACACTTGGTAGACGAATCACAAGTAAAACGGGGTCCCAGTAGGAGTCGAGGGGTCAAACGCCCGGTTAGGGTTTAGTGACGATCGGGGTGGACCGGACACAGTCTGTTAGGTCTAGGAATAAACAGAACCTTCTGTCAGTTGGGGACTTAAATACACTTAAATAATATTGAATGACGGACACAAAACTGACACCGACGATACAACAGGGACCCGACGATACCGTAAGGAAGGGACCCCAGACGGACGGTGGGACCGACTAAGGGGTGTATCGACTCATAAGATTCGAGTTCCCTTGTACCACCCGTACCAGGGGTGTCAGGAAAAGAGTATCGTCGGTGACAGTCGGTCTCTACTCCTACCCTGAGTACGACAGTCCCCAAATGGTCACGGAAGTCAATGGTCCGTCGGTCGAAGAGGGATCCTGACGTTTTACGGTACCGAGGTGGACCGTTCTCTTCCGGTTGTCATAGTAGGTGTCCGAGGTAGTCCCCGACACACCTACGTGATGGTACCGTAGTTCGGAACTTCATTTTTGTCTCATGTTCGACCCTGGTGTCTCTTTCGGGACCTTTCTGGAGTCTTTTTAGGGTTGTGGTAGCTGAAGTGTCGGAAAGGTTTCGAGTATAAATCACTTATTTCCGGGATGAGCTGGGAGAACTAGATAGGAGATGTCTGTACCACTAAGGAACGAGGAAAGGGAGAATGTCCCCCCTAAAGAAGGACCGAGATTCACAGGTGTCGGAAGGTTGTGGGTGACATCCCTGGGTAACGGTACGACCCACCGGTCGGATCCGACCCATTCCCCAGAAAGAAGTAACGAATCGGGAACCGTCAAAGGGGTAGGGTAACCGAGGACAGGACTAGTATGGGATCAAGAATTGGACTCCTTTGTCACACAGGGTGACGTGACTTCACACTCTGAACCCACCACAGTAGTTGGTTCCAGACCAGTCAGTCTGTCGAAGGATCGAGGACCAATCGTACCTGGGGTAACGAAGGACGAACTCCTTTGGGCACCGGGCGTCCTCCTGATACCGTGTCACTAAACAGTACTCGACGGGTACATAAAGAAACTAGGGAGACTACTGGGTCGATAGAATAGTATGACAGTGGAAAACAGTAGTCACCTAGTCACCACGAAGACAGAGGTCTGGTGAAGGTGGGAAAGACTTCGGTAACACGGTCCCTAAGGTCAATTCGTACCGGGAGTATTTTTTCGTAAAGGGCAACATCTCCTTCCTTTTAGCTAAGTGACAGTCTTCACGATAACACTTTAGTGTGACCACAATGTCCGATAAAAAGACGACTCACCTTACATGAGAAGGTTTAGACTATAATTACCGGAGGTGACCATACACCTACGGTCGAGTACCTCCCCCAAGTAGTCCGACAAACAGAAAATCTCGGTTGTATGTTGAGAACGAGTAGGAACTGACAGAATTCGAATTACAAACCGCACACTCGAGGGTCAAACTTTCCACCACCAGAAGAACCCTTAGGGACTGATAATAAAGTGTTTAAACTAAGTGCGTCACACCTACTCGGTAACGTCCGTGACCGTTTGAAAAAGATATTTCTTGGTCTCATTTATAAAATCCGAAATACCTGGTATGACAGAGAGAACGTTGATAAGTCAAAACTACAATCTCTTTTCTTCGTCGGTATCTCGTATACACTTTTCAACCCACACCGACACAAGGACATTTTGAAGAAATGTTTGAGTCCACCACTCGGTCACAAATGTCTAACGACTCTATGACGTCGTAGGGAAGGTCCGACGATACTCTTTACACGATCAGTCCGAACTCATCTCAGAGTCCGACACAAAATATTTCAATTTGTCCGGTACAGTACCGTCTTTCTCTTCTGTAGTTGACAAGACCTTCCCACACACACGATTGAACGAAGTCAACACAGGATGAGACACGGTGGGAAACCTGACATCGGGTGGTCCGAGGAGACAGGTACCGTAAGAGGTCCGTTCTTATTACCTCACCCAACGGTACGGGAAGAGGTCTCCGGACCCTTTATCGACACCTTTCTTCTCTTCACTTTCCGTTTTTCCTTCTTTGCTTTCTATATGGGTAAACTTACGTCTCAAGGTTTCTTGTCGTTCCTCTCTATTCTTTCGGAAGAAGTCACTAGTTACGTTTCTTTATCTCCTTTTGTTATCTTACCCTTTCTGATCTCTAGAGAAGTTCTTATAAACTCTATGGTTCCCTTGTAAAGTACGTTTCTACCCGTATTATTTCCTGTCTTTACGATTATCTTCGTCTTCATAATTCTTCTCCACCGTTCTTATGTGTCTTCATATGTTTTTTCTAGAAGTACTGGGTCTATTTACACTACCACACTTGTTCAATGTATCTCGGTCTGTAGGACCTTACGCTTCAGTTCACCCGGAATCCTCCATAGTGATGCTTTTTTCGATCACCTCTACTACCTTAAGGACAACTCGATAAGTTTAGGACATTCTATTACGACACTTTCTCGACGTGAGTTATACGGTCGTTTAAACCTTTTGAGTCGTCACCAGTGTCCTGACCTTTTCCAGTCAAAAGTAAGTTTAGGGTTTCTTTCCGTTACGGTTCCTAGTGAGTTTAATAACGTGTTAACGTGAGTAGCGTGTACAATCGTTTCATTACGAGTTTTAAGAGGTTCGGTCCGAAATTGTCATGTACTTGGTACTTGAAGGTCTACAAGTTCGACTTAAATCTTTTCCGTCTCCTTGGTCTTTAGTTTAACGGTTGTAGACAACCAAGTAACTTTGTCGTTCTCTCAAGGTCTTTTTGTAGATGAAGACGAAATAACTGATGTGGTTTCGGAAACCCTACTAGTGTCGTTTGACCTTTTAAGAAGTTCTCTACCCTCGTGGTCTAGTGGAATGAACAGAGGACTCTTTAGACATACGTCCAGTACTTCGTTGTCAATTTTGACCTGTACCTTGTTGTCTGACCAAGGTTTAGTCCTTTCCTCTTGCAGTTCCGACATATGACAGTGAGATGAATAAATTGAAGATACGTCTCATGTAGTACGCTTTACGGTCCGACCTACTTAGTGTTTGACCTTAGTTCTAATGACCCTCTTTATAGTTATTGGAGTCTGTACGTCTACTGTGGTGGGAATACCATCTTTAGCTTCTTCTTGATTTCTCAGAGAACTACTTTTACTTTCTCCTCTCACTTTTTCAACCGAATTTCGAGTTGTAAGTCTTTTGCTTCTAGTACCGTAGGCCAGGGTAGTGAAGTACCGTTTATCTACCCCTTCGTTACCTTTGGTCACTGTCTGAAATTTAAAAACCCGAGGTTTTAGTGACGTCTACCACTGACGTCGGTACTTTAATTTTCTACGAACGAGGAACCCTCTGTTCAATACTGGTTGGATCTGTGGTATAATTTTACGTCTCTATAATGAAACGGGTGTTTCCAGGTAGATCAGTTTCGATACCAAAAAGGTCATCAGTACATACCTACACTCTCAACCTGAGATTTCTTTCGACTCGTGATTTCTTAACTACGAAAACTTGATGCCACAACCTCTTCTAAGAACTCTCAGGGAACCTGTCGTTCTTCTAGGTTGAACAGGTAGGATTTCCTTTAGTCAGAACTTATAAGTGACCTTCCTCACTACAACTTCGACTTTGAGGTTATGAAACCGGTGGACCACGCTTCTTGACTGAGTAAACTTTTCTGGGACTAGGAACCTTTCTAACTTGCACCCTCCTCTTCCCCTGTTGTCTCCTACTCTACCAACCTACCGTAGTGACTGAGTTACCTGTACTCAATCTCATTCGAGGTCCTCGACGACTACCTGTCCCTCCGGACAGCTCGACGTCAGGTACCCCACGTCTCTCAACCTGTACTGTCGCTGACTTGACTCGACGGACCCTTCGGGGAAGACTTCCCGTCAGGAAGGGTGTATCTAGTTTCTGTAGGTTAACAAAGACTTGAAGTAGAGAAATAAAGATACGAAACTCTAGAGACCAAAGGAAACGGTGATAGAGAAGTCAGTCAAGTCAAGTCAAGTCAAGTAAAGTCAACGAGTCAGCACAGGCTGAGAAACGTTGAGTAGGAGACAACAGGGGAAGAGGAGGACGGGGATTTTGGAGGTCGTAGTCTCAGAAAAGGTTACTCAGTTGAGAAGTGTTCTCCACCGGTTTCATAACCTCAAAGTCGAAATCATAGTCAGGAAGGTTACTTGTAGGTCCTGACTAGAGGAAATCCTACCTGACCCACCTAGAGGAACGTCAGGTTCCCTGAGAGTTCTCATAAGAGGTTGAGGTGTCAAGTTTTCGTAGTTAAGAAGCTGCGAGTCGAAAGACTATCAGGTTGAGAGTGTAGGTATGTGCTGGTGACCTTTTTGGTATCGGAACTGATCTACCTGGAAACAAGCGTTTCATTACAGAGACGACAACTTATACGATAGATCCAACCAGTATTGAAAGGAAGGTTCCTCATTCGCAGAAAGTTAAAGTGCCGACGTCAGTGGTAGACGTCACTAAAACCTCGGGTCTTTTTATATCAGACTGTGACAAAGATGACAAAGGGGTAGACAAACGGTACTTCACTACCCTGGTCTACGGTACTAAAATCAAAAGACTTACAACTCGAAATTCGGTTGAAAAAATGAGAGGAGAAAGTGAAAGTAGTTCTCAGAAAAAACAAGGAGAAGTGAAAGACGGTATTCCCACCACAGTAGACGTATAGAGTCCAATAACTATAAAGAAGGTCGTTAGAACTAAGGTCGAACACGAAGAAGGTCGGGTCACAAAGAGTACTACATGAGACATATCTTCAATTTATTCGTTCCACTGTTATATGTCGGAACTACATGAGGAAAAGAATAAACCTTGGTCAGACAACAAGGTACAGGTCAAGATTGACAACGAAGGACTGGACATATATCCAAAGAGTTCTCCGTCCAGTTTACCAGACCATAAGGGTAGAGAAAGTCTTAAAAGGTGTCAAATAACACTAGGTGTGTCAGTTTCCGAAACCGTATCAGTTATTTCGTCTTTATCTACAAAAAGACCTTGAGAGAACGAAAAAGCTACCAGGTCGACTACAACCGTTAAACTAGAGACAAATTTAAGGTCAAGAAGACCCTCCGGGAATGACTAAGTCTGGGTCCCCAACTACTCGAGAGAAACGAAACACAGGGGACATTCAAGGTATTTTGCCCTTGATCTAGTAAGGTATCGTGTCACGATCCGAACACCAGTCACCGGTAAGTACGAAACTCAAAAAATGTAAACAAGTCAACTTGAGAAAGAGATATGTACACTCTCATACATATTTCTCAACAGACATGTATCTCTCTGTATCAACAGATATGTATCTCTCTCAGATTTCTCAACACCTTGAGAAAGAAGAGTGTCTACAACCGGGGTCACTCACACTTGAGAAGAAGAATCACCACCGTGGGTGGAACAGTGTCCGGGGGAACTCCAGACCTCCGAGACGAAACACCACACGACCGTAGTCCTCGGTCTTAGAGTCTTAGAGTCAGAGGTGTCAAGACGGGAGAAAAACTTACGAATCTTAAAAGTAAAAAATAACAATCCGTCACTATTGGTGTTTCGTCTGTAGGAAAAAGTCTTCCGATCTATACCTCTCCTTTAAGAGGTCGACTCCGTAGTCACCTGTATACCAAGACAAATGTGACTGTCTCCATTCGGTTGTCCCGGAGTCTGACTGTCGAGGTATTAGACGGAAGACTTTCGAGGTCCGGAGTCTCCGTCGAGGATCGTCTCGCCTCACGGTTCCCTCGGCCGGAACACTCTCATCCTTCAGAACCACCGGCGAGGACCGCCGAGACCCAGTAAGGGTGGAAGACACGAGGTGGGACAATGGTAAGAAGACTCTCCCCTTAAATCTTTACTGTGTGGCGTTAGATATTCGACTGACAACTCGACCCGGTTCCACTTCGACGCAAATGCAGATTAATGGGAAACACCAGACCGTCGAGGGCTTCGTACTGACAGGCAAAACAAGAGGTAGCGCAACCAGTAGGTGGACTACTGACCTTACAGTCAGAACTGTATTTTATCATACTATTACCGTAACCGGTTGGTAACATAGTATACTAATACCGAAAATCGAAATACACTTTACAGACCGTAAGTGACCCTCTCTTTACGGTCGAGTCTGTGTATAGAATATAATAGATTCCGTTTCCGTGTCTATTTCCCCATCTCGAAACATTCTGGACTATGAACTTACTTACATCAAGTTTCGTCTTTATTGTCGTCATCGTAGAAAACTTCGTTATAAACCATCCATCTAAGAGATGAACATATTCGTTTCGTCTTTATCTTTTGTGACTGGGTACAAGTCTTTGTCTTTTAAGAATTTTTCTTTGTAACCAGAGATCGAATATTCAATCTTTCCCAACGGTTCCAACAGAAAGTTATCGTGGACGATCATATAATAGAAGAGACTATGGTTACTCCGACTACAGGAGTGTTTCGACTACCTGAAAAGATCCTTAGAAAAGTGTTGACACAAAAAGACTACAAAGAATTCCACCGGAAAGAATGAGGAAATAAGAAGTCGGATACCACTAAATGTACACGGAATAAGACAAAATAATGTAGAACATCAGACTTTCCAAAGACGGATAAAGAAGACTCACGAACCTTTATCTTACGAATAGTTCAATAAAGGGGTAAATGTTTCGTCCGGGGAACAACTTACTCTTACTTCACTAATTTTACCTACTAACACTTATGAATTTACATGAGAAGTCTCTTAAATATGTCCTTGTTTTATTTTTCTTTTGGGGGTTTTAAAGATTAAATTTTAATAAAAAAGGAAAGTTATTCATGAAGTACGAACATCGACAGAAACAATGTTTCTTTATCTAGTCCTCGGTTGTCTAGACTCAAGAACAGGGTTGTGACCGTTTATCAAGTACACGTCCCAGAGGTAAGGTGGTCGGTAAGTCACTTCCTTGAGAAATAAAAATACTCCTTTTGTAGAAGTTTTATTGACTTTACTTATTTCATGAAATAAAGGACCTCTAAGCGTTTTGTGATAGAGAAACGACATATATCGTCTATGAGACTACCATAGAATAACGTATATTTCAGGTTTAAGAGATCTTACCGTAGATTCGTAGAAACATAAGATAAGGATTTCACGGAAAGATGTAGTGAAGAGTAACAGAAGAACCTGAAAAATAAAAAACTTATGACATCTGAGAAACGACTAGGAAATAGTATGGTACATGAAAGAACTGAGACCCGGGAACAATAACGACAAGGGTAAGGGTGGAGAGAAAGAAGTGTTTGGTTTCCGGATGGATGGAAGTTTTGAGTTGAGGTTACAAAAGAACGAACACGTCGAAAAATTTTTAATTAAAATAATCTCGTAACATATACACGACGGTTTCACTCGTGAAATAACCTCGTATCAACGAAATGTTATGACACAGTCAAAGAACGACATGTCGTTTCATTTAGTATGTATACGTATGTAGATGAGAAAAAATGTAAAGGAAAGGTAATTCCAGTGATGTCTCGTGACTCATCTCAAGGGACACGATATATCATACAAGAATAATTGATAGATCGGTTAGGATTTCCTTTAGTTGGGACTTGTAAGTAACCTTCCTGACTACGACTACGACTTCGAGGTCATGAAAACGGTGGACTGTGCTTCTCGGCTGAGTAATCTTTTCTGGAACTGTGAACCTTCCTAATTTCCGTCCTCTTCTTCCCCTACCGTCTCCTACTCTACCAACCTACCGTAGTGGCTGAGTTACCTGTACTCAAACTCGTTCGAGGCCCTCTACTCTTTCCTGTCCCTTCGGACCGCACGACGTCAGGTACCTCAACGTTTCTCAACCTGTGCTGAATCGTTGATTTCTTGTAATCAATAGATAAAATATAATTATGTATCATCCTCTTCCGTTACCGTGGGGTGAGGTCATGAGAACGGACCTTTTAGGGTACCTACCTCCTCGGACCACCCGACATCAGGTACCCCAGTGATTCTCAGCCTGTGCTGACTCGTTGAAGTGAAAGTGCGTAACCTCTTCCTTTACCGTTGGGTGAGGTCACAAGAACGGACCTCTTAGGGTCCCTGCCCCCTCGGACCACCCGACGGCAGATACCCTAGCGTGTCTCAGCCTGTGCTGACTGTACTGAATCGTCGTCGTCGTCGTCGTCGTCACATATATACAGTCAAGTGACCCTTTAAAAACCCATAGCCTTTTGTATCCCTTCCGTTTTCTAGGTCTTTATAACAGGACCCGTTAGTTCCTGTCGTCGCTATCTTCTCCCTCTGAAAAAGTAGGGGAACACATTCTCGACTTCACGTCGAGTGGATCTTTTTCCTATTTAACGGTGATCTACTGCGACAAAGGAGTAATCCGTTTCCCAAACAGTGACCCCACAGGACGTGGTGTCTCGGTTCTCACGACCGGAATCCCGGTCCTTAGACGAAGGTCGAGCCGGAGAGTCCTCTTCCTCCGGACCTTCCTTTTCTGAAGACTCAGACCGGTCCTAGAAAGTAAACATTTTGTTTTTTAAGGACCTAACCTACTACAGGCTTCAGAGAGGTTAATGAAATTAAAAAAAAAGTAAAAATTTTTAGTTCGGAGTCGTTACAGAAATACATTTGTATGAGCAACTTGTCTGTATGGTCAAAAAGAAATTGATTTAGAGTAAATATACGAATTTGAGTCATTTTCTATACCCCGTCCTTAGATTATTTGTTACCACGTGGACACACCTAACCCTCGGAAGGACCCGGGTCTGTTGTAAAGAGGACAAATTCGAATAAAGACACGAGTTTCTGAATGTCTCGATCTTTCTGAGAATCTTTCACATGTAAAGATCGGAAATGAAAAGTACAGATTACGGATTCGTATTTAAAGAGACCCCCTCTCTTACCACCGTAACATTAGAAAGGGTAATAATCAGGAAAATCCCCGACATCGAGACCTACATCCATGGATAAAAGGTCCAGTCGAGACTTGACGTAAGAGAAACCATAAGATAAGTTATAGTGAACACCCAAAACTTCGAGACGATCCTGAATGACCTAGTACCTTATTTTACTTACTGTGTCTTGTGGATCGATAACACAAACTCGAAGAAAGGAACGGATGAGAACCTTGTCCCGAGATATTTCGTCACGAAACGAGACACAAACGAAGTGTCCACAAGTCAATCCACCTTCAATTTGACGTTCAGGTCTTCTGACACCACCCAGTCCACGATATTGACATAGGTAGGGAAGGGGGGTTTGGGTCTCCTTCACGGGTCGAGGTGCCAAAACAGAGAAATGGTATTCACCTTGGGTCTAGTAAAATTACGTGTCTTCACGAGTGAAAAGAACCACTCAGGAGTTCCAGTAACCAGACGACAAAGGATGTCATTATCATTGTTGTTAAATAGAGAACATTTGTTTTATCGTATGGGAATTGGATGTATGGCGACAATTTTGTAGTAGGGTCATCCTGTTCCCTCAACGACTGACACTTTCTCTTAACCGTTGTATCCCGTTTACTTTGTTCCAAACTTTTGAGTCTACAAAATCAGAGACAGAATATTTATAGTCACTTTATCGAAAGATGGACTCTTTCTACTACCTAAAGTTAAAATAAGAAGGTAAAACAAATATACAGAATCACTTCTTCAAGAATCATTTATAAATTATTTTTTCTCTGAACTTACGTCACTGAAGACTTAGATGGTTACTGGGGGAAATGTCGGAGGGACACTGGGTCGTTCAGGAGAATGATCTAGTCAAGTCCGAGACACAAGTATCAATTGTTGCAAAGTAATCCCTACTTTTTTGTGAAACGGAAACGAAGGTTTGTACTCAACTCGAAACTATCCCGAGGTCGTCCCTTGTCGAAAGAGAAAAAATAGGAAAACTAAGGGACCACACATTAGAACAGAAAACTTTATCAACGTTAGTCTTGTTTAATGGTTTTCTTACCCCTTCCTTTTCTAAAGTGTCAGCGGGACCCATAAAAAATCAAAAGAAATTGATAACAATGGAAGGGAATCATTAACTTTTACTAGGTTCTCTAGACATACGTGAACCGTCACAAAAAGATTCACACACTTGATCTCTCCCGAGAATTCCACTGTCTCTAACAAAATCGGGTCCGAATCGTCGAGACCTTTTGGTCAGTGGACGGAACAACGAACTAAGGGACGGAGTTGTCCCTCGTATCTCTCAAAACCCCTGTTACTGACGATACCGACCCCCTCTCAAGTTCGGGTCTTACCCTCTCCTAAATCTCCGACCAGAACGTGAGTGTAAGATCCACGTCTCAAATCACACCAATCACGTAGGAAGTGTCAGAACTCACCTCCAATTTCTTACCACGAAAGTCTTAGACGGAACTTAAAAAAAACTACGAGGACAGAGTGATCCTGGTTCCAGTAACAGTCGTTCCGTCGAAGTGGCGGAGAGACTTTAGGTCCCCTGTGAAACGTGACCGACCAAGTAAGTAATGTGGGATGGGTAGAACACCCATACCCGTCTACACACGGACGAAGGACTGCAAGTCCCTTTAATTCTTGTACTGACTCAAGAGATTCTGATTCGTCTGTAAACTGCTCTTCTCTGTCCGATGGGGGAGGTCATAAGAACTCGAAGAGACCACCGACTCTATCATTTCTTAGACGGACGCTACACCCTCTGGACTCAAGCTAGGGACCCAACCCTTCTAGGGGACCTCCTCCCGTACCGTTGGGTGAGGTCATAAGAACGGACCTTTTAGAGTACCTGTCTTCTCGGACCACCCGATGTCAGGTGCCCCAGCGTTTTTCAGTCCGTACTGACTCACTGATTCGTGTCGTGTCGTGTTCGTCTGAAAACTTGTAAACCCTCCTCGCTAAAGTCCCGTTCTACCCACAAATACTGTAAGGACCCTTACGATCCACCACCCCTGTGGACGGTGAAGTCCACAGTAAAGAACTCGAAATATGAACTACTTAATCTCTATATACTTCGTCTTCGTCAGATAATAAAGATCTGTTTGACCGTGACGGTCCGAAATGAGTCTTCCGATGTCCTTCTTTCCAGGAACCTTTTCTCCGGAACAGTGACTTCCTTTCAGTCCACCTCTTGTTGATTGTAGATCACGGAACTTGTATAATGGACATTAACTTACTTAATTACTCGTCTCTAATCTTCCCGGAATATTCCTGGATCCTGAAAGACTCGAAGGACAATAGGTTCTGATCCTTCGACCACCTTAACTGACATAGACAGTTCAGGTTCCTCTGTAGTTCTCCATTATTTCGAGTCGAAACACACCATCCATAAAATTTTTCATCTTTTAAACCTATAGTGGAGTTCTCTCACATATAGTATAGGTATGCAAGATTATCTATTCGTGTACACACGTATTCGTTTCGTCTACATTATCATGGTTGACTTCTATACAGATTCACCCTTAGTCACGTCCAGTAGAGACATCTACACAAGTGTCATTTCCTCCGTCTCTCCGACCCTCTGACACCCCAAACCTTACGTTGAGGGTCAGAAAGTCGTCGTTCGACTTTGAAACAAGGACGGTCGTTCTAGTGAGTAATCCTCTGACTCACGTCCCAAGTTTCGGTAATCACGGACACCTGAGGTTCAAGTCTCGTCTTTGTTAAAATAGTTCCAATGATCTGGTTCAAGTTCTACTCTGGGTTTCTGGAGAGAAGAGAGAACCTAGTTCTGTCTTTCAGGTAAATAAGGGACCCAATGAAATTACCACCTACTGAGTTTATAAGTAAAGACAGAAGAAAATCAGTTCGGTTTAAAAAGTACACGAACCGAGTTTCGATAACTTTTTGGTCCTACTATCGGTCCAAGCCTCATTAAAGATTTTATGTTCTGTTTCATATTTTTATAATCTGACGAGGAACTTATCTTTTTGTTCCTTCTCATATGGTCACATTTAGGTTTGGGTCGTAGTATTTTTTCTTCAGATTAACATTTACAATTATCGACGTTGACTTGATGTAAAACGTACCTAAACATTCCGTCGGACACGTTTTTGTCTAATACTCAGTACTCGTACAAACACAGTCTAAGACTCACCGTGTAACTAAAGATTTTTAACTAGAACTCATACAAGTACAGTCGCAGTAGAGTCCTACGAAGACTACACTCGGATCATGACTTCTCACCCTAATGAAACCTCTACAAGATTAATCCCTTAGGAGCACTCATCCAGTGACTTTTTAAGAGATGGTAAACGGTACTACTGCCGTCATGTCGAATAGGATCTAGTGCTTTTCGTTCGTTAGAGACCAACCTGGTCTCTTCACGATCCTCACCTCTCACGTCTACCACTCCGTTGACCCCGTTGAGACCACCTGCTGAATTTAAACTGCACATAATATGGGAGGACTTTAAAAAGACTCCTTTCTTATTACTATCTTATCACTGTCGATAACTTCAAACTACCGTCTTTGTCCCCCAAGTAATACGATAGAAGTGAAAACAAATTTTAACAGATATTATTTTCAATTTTATGAAGAAGTTTAACATAGGATCTTTATGAAAAAAAATTATTCTTCTTTTGTCACATTCCTTAAGAGTATAAGAATAACCAAAAGAATTACTTTTGGTTGAAATAAATTAATTAATTAATAATAATAATGATAAAACCCCGGTGTGGTATCTCGAACACCCTAAAATCAAGGGGTTGGTCCCTAGCTTGGGTCCGGGAATCGTCACTCTCGTGTCTCGGGATTGGTGACTTGTCTGTCCCTTAAGGACTTTTGGTTGAAATTTTTCTCTTTATACGTACGAATCAATATATACGGATCATAAAACGGGTAAAACGTGTAAATATAAACAAAAAGAGATCACACATTCTCTCCCTTTCACTCGTTCACCCGCAAAAGGGATTTCTCTGATATATAAAAGGGAGTGGTGTGATTAGTCAAGTCAAGTCAACGAGTCACCACAGGCTGAGAAACGCTGGGGTACTTAACGTCGTGCGGTCCGGAGGGACAGGTAGTGGTTGAGGGCCTCAAGTGAGTTTGAGTACAGGTAACTCAGTCACCACGGTAGGTCGGTAGAGTAGGATACAACAGGGGAAGAGGAGGACGGGGGTTAGGGAGGGTCGTAGTCTCAGAAAAGGTTACTCAGTTGAGAAGAGTACTCCACCGGTTTCATAACCTCAAAGTCGAAATCGTAGTCAGGAAGGTTACTTGCAGGTCCTGACTAGAGGAAATCCTACCTGACCAACCTAGAGGAACGTCAGGTTCCCTGAGAGTTCTCAGAAAAGATTGTAGTGTCAAGTTTTCGTAGCTAAGAAACCACGAGTCGAAAGAAGTGTCAGGTTGAGAGTGTAGGTATGTACTGGCGTCCTTTTTGGTATCGGAACTGATCTACCTGGAAACAACCGTTACATTACAGAGACGAAAACTTATACGATAGATCAAACCAGTATTGAAAAGAAGGTTCCTCATTCACAGAAAATTAAAGTACCGACGTCAGTGATAGACTTCACTAAAACCTCGGGTCTTTTATTTTAGACGGTGACAAAGGTGACAAAAGGGTAGATAAAGGGTACTTCCCTACCCTGGTCTACGGTACTAGAATCAAAGGACTTACAACTCGAAATTCGGTTGAAAAAATGAGAGGAGAAAGTGAAAGTAGTTCTCCGAAAAATCAAGGAGAAATGAAATACGGTATTCCCACCACAGTAGACGTATAGACTCCAATAACTATAAAGAGGACCGTTAGAACTAAGGTCGAACAGGAAGAAGGTCGGGTCGCAAAGAGTACTACATGAGACGTATCTTCAATTTATTCGTCCCACTGTTATATGTCGGAACTACATGAGGAAAAGGATAAATCTTGGTCAGACACCAAGGTACAGGTCAAGATTGACAACGAAGGACTGGACGTATGTCCAAAGAGTTCTCCGTCCAGTCCCCCAGACCATAAGGATAGAGAAAGTCTTAAAAGGTGTCAAATAACACTAGGTGTGTCAGTTTCCGAAACCGTATCAGTTATTTCGTCTTTATCGTACAAAAAGACCTTGAGAGAACGAAAAAACTACTAAGTCGTCTACAACCGTTAACTAGAGACCAAGGAGACGGAAAAGATTTTGGTCGAACTTGTATACCTTCAAGTGCCATGAATATCAGTTTTTTTAAGGTAATTCCATATCGTTCATCTGTCGATCTCAAGTGAAAAGTGAAACACCCTATCCGAATTCTTTACTAAGAATCAACTTAGGTGTGTGTGTTTTCACGTGTGTGAACGGAAAGTGATAGAAACGCTTTAAAAGTTACTCGTAGCTAAGGTCGGGGTGTCATGTGAGACTTTATAAGTCCGTCGTTCTATAGGACTATTGAGTACAAGTTCTCCCTTATCGGGAACCAAATCGGTGTATATGTAGAAGAAGAAAAATTACTAATCCATATCGAACTTCAATGTTTGGTGTTGGACTACACAGACCAATACATAAAATTTCTAGACATACTTTTGAGTAATTTAGACCAAAACACACATGTATACAAACACACAAAGACACAAAAAAACAATCACAAGAGAAAGACACATCCTTTATATTCATATACCTTCTTGGTTTGACCAATATAAAATGTCTTATAATTCGTTTTGAAAACTTGGTAGTTTAATGAGTAAATTCTTTAAGTAAGTCACTTCTTTCTAAATACCTCATGAAAATACTCAGTCTACGACACCAGTCGCGACACTTATGTCATTTCTGTTTCGATACACCACCAGAGACAGAAACACCCGAAAGGTCTAAATTTATCCTTGTTTGTAATTGATTCATTGGTCCGTATACTGATCCATTAATGTCGATGTTCGCGATACTTTTTTTCTAACCCATGAAACTCTCGTAAAGTATTCAACAAGGGTTCATCGAACTCTAGTCCTTCCACAGGGTCTCCTCTACTATAAACTTGAGTATAGACTGCCAGTCCTTCTCACAGTTTACTCCCTTTCTCTTCTCGAATTAAAGTTCCTCTTTTGACCGTGAGATCTTCCTGTCCCTCCGTTCCATCGACCTCCCAGTTCCCACCTCCCTCTGACCACTCGGTACTTCCATCTCTCCTTTCGGGTTCGACTCAGGTACCTTTCTTAAACGAGAAATAGAATTCTCGTTAACCTTTCAGATAATTCCCAAAATTCGTCCCCTATTGTACTAGGCTAAATGTGAAAATTCTTTTAATGAAACTGACCTCAGACCTTTTACCTAATCTAATCCGTTCTCACGGACGACAGGACCTCCCCGTCACTAATCTGATAATCCTCGGTCAGAGAACCAACATTTAACCCCTGTACCTCCACTCATCTTATAATAGAGTAGAGAAGTTCTCATGTACGACACCCCTCAGTCTGAACATTTGTCTCTTACTACTATGTTACACCATTCAAAGTATACTTTCCACTAATTTTGTGTAATACCCCTGTGTCATCTATCTCGTTATTAGAATTCAACCTCCTAGTCTCCTTCGACGTTTCTCAGCGGAAGTACAACCTCCGTCCCTGGGTCTAGGAAGATAGGGCCCAGAGACGGAAACCTAGAAGTCCCAGAAGACGTAGGTTGTCCTTGGTCTTATTCTTATTCTTCCCCTCTTCCGTAACAACAACAAGTCAGTCATTCAACACAGGCTGAGACACTGGGGTACCTGACGTCGTACGGTCCGAAGGGACAGGAAGTGGTAGAGAACGTCGGACGAGTTTAAGTACAGGTAACTCAGTCACTACGGTAGGTTGGCAGAGTAGGAGACAGTGGGAGAAGAGGAGGACGAGAGTTAGAACGGGACGTAGTTCCCGGAAAGGTTACTCAACCGAGAAACTTAGTCAACCGGTTTCATAATCTCGAAGTTGGAGTCGTAGTCAGGAAGGTTACGTACGGCCTAAGAATTTTTAAGACAAGACCCTCACGGTCTGTAGTAAAGACGAGTGTACTGTAACCGTTCTCAATCAGTGTACCTGTAGCCACCCACTTTCCCTTCGGTCCTTTACATTAGGAGTAGACCCAGTTGTCGGTCACCTTTATAACGACCTGTCTTCCGGTAGAGACGGTGTGTATGATAGGTAAATAAACAGATCACAGTCACAGACAATCTTACATTGACGGCACCTTTTCCCTAGAGAAAGACAAAGAAATGGAGAACATTGAAACCCTGGTTGTTACTAAAAACCGAAGTCCATCCAGAGGTCACTTATAAACATAAACAAAAAGAAATCAAAATCTTCTGGTATCTAATCTTGTCCTCACCCCACTAACAACCACACCGTCACCCCCGACTTTTCTATCTCAGTCTAGTACTTTCTGGTACCGATACATATGAACATCGGTCTTTCTCGTTCCCGAAGGGATTTTACGTGAATACGGGTCTTGAGTCCGTTCAACCTGATCTTGGTTTCGGGAACCGGGGGACAAAAAAAAAAAAAAAAGGTATTTTGGTAAACCTGTTATCAACGTGTTGTCCTTAAAGAGATAACGGTAGGACACCGAAACATCTATTCGTCATCACTTAGTCGGTTTTGGGTTTTTACATTAAGACAAACTAAATTGACGTGAACATATGTGTGTCGGAAGCAAAGAGGTACCCTTTCAAAATGAACACGTCAGTTGACGCACACTTTAGACACCGTATTAAGGTCTAATAAAGAAACCAAAAAAGGAGAGGTACAAGAGGATTACATCCGAACTAGACAATAATGTGCTCATTCACATTTCGTACTTCATGGTAGGTACGTGAAACCCGACTTCATCTGTCTCCTCACTCAAGTCTGAAAGTCGAATCGAGAGTCTGAGGATACATAGAAGAGAGTTCCAATGGTAAAGTCTGTTTACGACTTAACGCACCTGACACACAAACTAAATCATTGAGTACAACCCAAGGAAACTTTATGTCGGATTGGAACTATACAGTGTGATTCTCTTCTGTGTGCATATAAACCAGTTATACACCGGATAATAAGTCTATAAACCTTTATAATGTATTGACTGACTTGTGATCAATGCAACTGTATCACAAACATGAGAACATTCATGAAAATTAACCAGTGTATGTGAAGAAACGTAGTATTTTTAGTGGGTACTCTACACGGGAAATTTTATCCAATATATTATACTTTTTTAGTGTCATATATATGTACTGACCAAAATGTTTTAGCAAATAAGTTTTGATCTTTCACACGAATAATCAACTTCTTTTTGGTCAGGTTTCCTGAACAGGTGGTTTTGTTGCCCACACACCGACGGTGCTACGTAGTACTCGATAGTCTCCACCTTGAACCATTTATGTACTAGCTCGGGACATCGAGAATGAGACGTCATTAAAACAAACTTTCTGGTTCTGTACAATCCGAGTTAAGTAAAGGAATTTAATAAACGTAGGACCTCGTTCAAAAAAAGACTTTATAGATGTACCCGAAACCCTGTAGTATACTACAAATGACATATTAACTTTTCATTGATGAAGATGTGGGGTACCTTTGTTACCTTTGTCACACTTCGGTGGAATAGGATCCTAGGACCCTCGCACTCCTGTATTGTAAACCCCGATTCACCTTACCTCGAAACCTAGTACTAATAGAAACAACGTATAATAGAATATACTGACGGTATGTTTGACCATAAATAGATGATTAATCTCCTCTCTATTTCGGATTTCCATCCCACCTACTCCTGTAAAAAAAAAGGTAAAATAATAAAAAACCCCATCATAAAAAGAAGGAGTTTTATGGTTTTATGGGAGGGGGGTTTTTGTTTTGGGGTGTTTTTTGTTTTTTGTGTAAATATGATTCAATCGTTAAAGAGACTCAATTAAGTAATATCCCTTCTATGGACATAGAGGATTCTCGATACTGATAGTATTGACGGAAAGTCTTTAGATAACTATTACATAAATAACTAAAAAACTTAAAATTTACGATTTTTCGTTAGATCAGTAGTCCAACCCCTACAAAGGATAGAGAAACGATCCTATCCCGTTGGTATTGTCTCATAGTGTTTGTTCCACCACAAATTTGTTGTCTTTACATAACAGAATATCAAAACCTCCCTTCTTCAGACTATAGTTGCACAGGTGTCTCAACCAAGGAGGACTTTCGTTACTCCCTCAGACAAGGTACGGGGAGGAGAACAAAGACCACCAAACCACCGTCAGAAACCGTAAAGGAACCAAATAACCTAGTGGGGTTAGAGACGGAAGGAGGAGTATATAATAAAAGACATGTACTTACACACAGGCTTAAAGAGGAAGGACATTCTTGTGATCAGTATAAGCTAATCCCCAGGTGGGACGAGAGCACACTGAAGTAGAATGATTACTGTAGACGTGTAAGACTTCAGACCCCAATCCTGTAGTCCTATACTTAAAACACACCTCTGTTAAGTAGAGGATTTTGAGAGGTTTCTCACTAGGACCTCTTTCCCCTTCTCCTTGTAGATCATTCACTTTAAATATAAGAATTGCGACAAATATCTTTGGACCAAAGTAAAAGGATCCACCAAGTATAAATGGATTCTTTCATGTCCTTCGAGGAAGTTCAAAGGGAGGGGGTAGTCTGAACTAAAGACGAATGTAAGTATTTCCTATTTTGTAAATGGAGTGTTGGTCGGGTCCTTCACATGTACTGTACCCCTACTTTACTTTGTTTCCAACAACGATATTAAACTTTTTTGACTACAACACAGAGGTCCACCATCACAAAAGAAAAAATAATAATGACAGTATTCTCAGTTATCAAGGGACTACCCGACGAATATTTTTAACGGAACATGAACCACAAATACCTCTGATGACTGAGTCATCCAGACGTCAACCTGGATCCTTTATAAATGAAAATTACGAAAGGTCCACTAATCGGTCTAAACCTTGATGGTCAGAACCTTTTAAAGAAGAAATTCTCACTCGTGAGAGTTATTACATATAAATTGAAACAATAAGTGTACTTTCTCTTTTATAACTAACTACTAAGGTTATTACCGTGGTAGATAACTAAAATCCTTCCGTCATACACAAATCACCCACAAGGACCTAAACTTAAGACTAAGGTATATATTGAAAATTACGAACATATAGGTGAATTATTTAAATTCAACCCCGTCCATTGGAAAGACTCGAAGTTAAAGTAATAGACATTTCACTCCTATTATTACGGAAAGAACGTCAAAACAACCCTCTTAATTTAACCTATTGAATCGTTTCGGTGACCTTAATTTGTTCGGAAGTAATTCTCCAGTAAAGAAAGAATCAGAAGATTATGAAATTAAATATAACTCAGTGATAGAAGTTTAAAGACATTTACTTTTTGTCAATTTTAACTAATTGACCTTGATATGTGTCACAAGAGGAAACGAGACGGAGAATAGAAAAACTATTTAAAGAACCTAAGTTTCTAAACTTACACCTTAATTCTAACGATCTACAAAAGTCTCATGTGGTTCAGGATTATCGTAATATAATTAAAACACTTTCTCACTTTACAACCGTCATATAGGACTTAAACTTCGTTTACCCACTCGATTCTTTTTAGGTAACGCTACTTACTGGGTAATTGAACACTTCGAACCCATGTACGACGTCCCGTCCTGTCTAGACTTTCGTGACCTGGTACTATACCAATTCATAATTTGAAGCTCATCATACATTTTCTCTTGAGGTAACGTAAGGACACCTTACAAAATTCATTCGTAAACCGAAAATTTCTCAGTGACAATAATTACTTACCGGATAGAAAGGAGAAATCTGAGAAGTACCATAACCCGAAGGTTGTGACTGTTACCATAGGATTCTCAAGAGTCTTAACCTTTTTTTTATCGCCTTTTACCTTACCTTCCCGTTCTAAGTAAACTTTAACCGACGTAGAATCTCTGTTGTAATCGGAAAATCAACGACTTAGATCAGAGGAAAGTTTAATCAAGTCCATGTAAAACTCCACAGACTAAACGTTCAGATTTTTTTTAGATAAACTAAAATCAAAGAAGATACGTGTAATTACCGTCTACAATCGTAGACCAAAATCTAAAGAGACTGAAAACTCTAGAAGATGTGAGAACGTATTTTAGTGTGTGTTTTTTTGGGTCCTTCGAATAGGTCTTGTACCTGATCTTTGACAAAGTAAGAACTAACACTCAATTAATAATAAACCGACCTTTTACAGTTTATAACATCTATGAAGATAAAAATAACCAACCAAGATTCGTATAGAAAGTTTTTGACGAGGTAGAAGAAGATACACTAGGTATTATTACCTACACTGACGTGATACGACTACCTATAATTTTCACAGTAATCTAAAAAGAAGTCAATCTCTGGCTGACAGCCAATCTCTATCTGAAGTCAATCTGTGTCTGTCTCTACTGGAAAGTGAATGTGACCATCTATTCTCATTTCCCTCTTTAAAAGATTTTTTTTTTTACCCCCTTATGTTTTAGGGTGTCTCTTTCCTCGTCTAGTAGAAACATTCTTGTGAGACTTGACTTCGTTAAAAAAGGGAGAAATTTAGGTGTCTCTGTTCTATTTGTCGTGGAAATGGATACGATAGTTCCCAATTCGTCCATAACTTGGGTCTGAGATTTCTTTCTATTATAAAAAATGACTGTCACGACTGGTAACCTTGACGTTCTCGTCTCCTTCCATTGTTACATTCTCTTCAGGACCTTACTTTACCTAGTTACACACCAAAGACATATAAAGTCGGTCTTATTTACCCTCAGTCGTTGTCCTTTCTCTTCCAACTAGTGACTTCTGAAACTGGGATAGCTCAGGTCAGGTTCCACCCCGAGAAACCAACTGGTCTATCGGACTGTAAAACAGAAATCCATCTTTCTCGGTTTCCGTTACGAAGAGTCTCTCCTATGTTTCTTCTCTCGAACTCCCCTTGACTCGGGTAGTATTCCATTATTTATGTACAACTCGGTTTGGTAGCTGGATCGGTCATCGGTCTTATCGTCTTCGTGAAAAGTCCCAGTCCGAGTCTGTATTTTTTACACCTTTGACCCCGTGAATATCCAATAGGTGTAGGGTTCCCAATTGCCGTATCTAACCTCTACTTTCCTGTATAGATTCTTCTCCAGGAACTCAAAACGAAAATCTATGAGTAATCGAATCTTTTCAGTCCCAAATTAAGAGAACTAAAATCTTTTTTTTCTTAATGACTAATTTGTTCTGGTACCAACGATATGGTGAACTGACTCGTTTATGACCGTTCCAACGTTTCCGTTGAGAAACGTTACGTTTAACCACGGTACCCTCTGAAAACGAGTCTACAGACAATATTTTACGGACACTTACAGACACTTTAATAAGATACCGGCACCGCCCCTCTCCAAAGGTATTGAAGATCCGAAATACCCACCTTTACTATGAGAATCCAATTCGCAGTAGACCCTTTAATAGAACATAATCAGGGTTCTCTTTATCCAAAAGAGGATGTTGTCGAGTCACGAAGTGACAACTTGACAAGGTAAGTAAGGATGTGAGTCGTAAATTGGCACAGGTCGTCCTTACCACGGAAGTACACGAACTGCTAACGTTAACGGGACTAACAAAGGACCACTGATCTGTAAATTATGGTAGATCTGTCCCTGTCTTACATTTATACTACCGTTCAATCTCTACTTCAGAAGAGAAGAATCCTACTTCCTAAAATCTTTGTATTGTCGTAGTTAATAAAGATACTTTTCGATGTTGTATTTTTCGACAGAAGGTTGTTGCACTAAACTTCTTTCTCTAAATAAATATCCAATGGTCTCGAATACTATGTCGACGTGTTAAGTAGAAAAGTGTTTCTTTAAAGTCTTCTTAGACAGAGTAAAACTCAAAGAGGTGTAGGTGTCTCCCTCCTAGGTAGAATGAAATATAAATGAAACACTTTAGAAAGTTCGTACGTTTCGAAAAGATATAGATACGATACGATACTACTCAAAATGGAGTTTTATGAAGGGTCCGGAGGGAACATTGTAATTCGATTTGTGAACTTTCGTCACAGCTCCTTTTTATTTTTTTTGTTTAACAAATTTAAGAGAGAGGAAATTTTTTTTTTTTTAACCTTTCGTAGTTGGAAATGACCGATTCTAGTCTCGAACAGAACGGACCACATCGTTAGCGATCACAAATAACACCGGATGTTCCACGATTTACGAAGTGTGGATAATTTAGTAAATTAGGAACTTCGTTGGGCCTCTCTAATCGTGACAAAGAAAGGGACAAAATGTCTACTCCTGGGTCTCCGTGTCTCCTTTCCATTTCACTGGTTCCAGAGTTTTGAACGTTCACACTAAAACCGTATACTTGAACTTATTACGTCGAGGTCTTAAGTACGAGAACTGGTGATGGGATCCAATCTTCTTCGTTGTCCCGGTTTCACTCACCGATACTCGGTCAACCGAAGACGGAGAGTCCAGACCTAGATAAAGGTCAGTGACAGAGTCGGAACAACTTGTACTCTTCGTTCAATATCTATTTTACATTCTTGACTTTACTGTGTGTCACAAGGATCACAAGAGGCCAGTCCCCGAGATCCCACGTTCACATGACCCTCGATTTCCGTCCCTCTCCCACTTCCGTCTCTTGTCCTTCGATAAATTGAGTTACCCTTGAGGTCTAATACTGTTATCTTTACACTCGAGAACGTTACATTATTTAATGTCCGGCGAAGAATCGAGTAACTGAATAGAGACTGAATGATCATGAAGGTTCAAGTGGGACCACCACCGACCCTTCCTACGTTACTCTCTCTCTCTCCCTCCCTCTCTCTTAATTATTGACCATAGACTATAACCCCCCGAAGGGACCTCCGAGTTTGTCATTTCTTAGACGACGTTACTCCCTCTGCGACCAAGATAGGGACCCAGCCCTTCTAGGGGACCTCTTCCCTTACCGATAGGTGAGGTCATAAGAACAGACCTCTTAAGGAACCTGTCTCCTCGTACCACACGATATCTGGTACCCCGACGGTTCTCAGTCTGTACTAACTCACTGATTGTGAATGAAAAGTAAGACTATAACCCTACTTAAGTCTAGTCCAGAGAAGTTCTTGTCTCTACACCCTTTAGGACCACCTTACCGTCTTGATTTCTTGTAGACATAGAAAATCTAAATTCTTTCAACCTTGATTAGAAACCCGCTGAACTCTATTAAAACCATCCGTATCTTTCCACACTCTACTCGTATCCAGTCCCACTTACAGAAGCCACAATCTTTTCTCTCTCGCGACCGTCAACCGTAAGTGGACCTCGGTCCGAGGGTCGTCGTTGGACGATTACAAATTTTTCCGACGTCGGTCTTTTCGAAGAGGGTTGTCTCCCGAAAAACTTGAAGTGACACATTTCTTCCCGTCTCTCGATTCTTTCTTTACGTAGAGTGGTTTTACTCCGAAAGTCCACAGACGATCTCTATAGGTCCGGTCAGTCATTCATACACTCGAAGCATGTGTAGGAGTTGACTGTACTTAGAGGAACTTCCGAGTCGATCGTAGGAGCCTTCTGAAGGAACGGATCTGACCAACGTTCCTATAAATAAAGATAGAACCAGAGACTCACGTTTCATTTCGGACACAAAGAAAAGTAGTGGACGTGTCGTTTGTCTGAAGGTCACCGTTACTGAAGAGATGTAGATACACAGGTCGTGTCCGATGGACGAAGAGTGGAAGTAAGTGTAGTTTTCTTTTAAAAGAAATGAGGTCGTCTGAAAGTACACTGGATGTTCTACAACCCGAGTTTAGACCGTTCGTCCAAGGGTTTGTTCGGACTGTAGTGATTTATTTTTTTCAGTTTATAAATAAAATAAAGAAGTAATTATAGAATGTTACAAATGGAAAACGGTGAGCCCAAAATTTATTTATATGAATCATCACCCGTAAATGCAGTTAGTGGAATAATACAAGAAGAGTCACCTAAAGCTCGGATACTTACTCCAGTCTCACTTTCGGTTGTAAAATTCTTTCAAAAAAAAAAAAAAACAGGATACCAGAGACTTGTCAGAGACTAGAGGACTCTAAACGACACTACACTTTTCGGTCAAGGGTTATTAGGTCCACGTGGAGGAAAATGTTCTTGTTTCTACAATGTCACAAACGTTTTCTGAAACGAAACTTCCCGGAGTCTTATTTAGACGAGGTTTATTTCGAAGACAAACTAAAACCTTTGGGAGACGTACGGGAAAAGGTCCTTATACAAATGAACTTGTGAGTTTGAACATGACCCCTCTCTCTTACAAGTCCTTGAGACTCCACTAACCTTCCTACGACAAAGCCCCTTGGAATAACGAATCACTATTCTAGGGGTGTCCAGTCATAGCAGGAGGGAAAGAAAGAGCGGTCTATAAGAGTAGGACTTTCCACCGATCTTCTCTATTTCTTCACTCCAGACCACTTTCCACACCACACCATGTTCCTAGGTCGGGTCGGAACCCGAAGCTCACAGTACTCCTGGGTCGGGAATAGGTGGGACTGACCTAAACCCTCGAGCTCATTGATAAAATGGGACGTTCCGAACTAATAGAAGGACCCTTTCATCTTAGGTAGAGTGTCCCGACACCGGTTCTGATTTGAGAGTCAAAACGAACCAATTAAGGACGAGTCGAAAGTCAAGGGTCGACTCTACAATTACATATGTCTTCGAAGGTCCTGGAGCCGACGTATCCTTAGGAGGACCCCTAGGACTAAAGTGGGTAAAGAGGGTAGTCTTACGAAAAGTAAGGTATCTTATTCAGAGAACGGGTAATTCGATGTCCAAGACACTTCTATCCTTTGGATACAAAACAAAGAGACCGTACACAGTATCGTGGACCAAGTAACAGTCGAGAATTATAGACACCTTACCTTAACTTAATTACATAAATTTCATGGACCACGTACGCACTGGATACCACCACCGGGGAAAACACAGGAACAAGAAAGAACTGATAGAATGTTGACGTCCACCTGACCATTACGAGGTCATCGGTAAACGAGAGTGTCCTCCTAAAGAGAAGACGGGCATAACTACGGATTCCGATGTTAAAGAACTAAAGAGCCAGAGGTATTCGTGTAAAGAAGTATTTTAACGAGGGACAAACGTAGTCTGTCGGAACAAAACGTCTAAAAGACTTTGATAATTTTTAGTAACTTACACCGGAGTACTCTGAGTAGGAGAATCCTTGCTTCCTCCAATACACTAATCTGGGACCTATTCATCCAGAGGTACAACCCCTCCTCTCTTCCACTCCTTAAACCCTCCCTTTTCCGATCCAATCTAATCTAAACTCCAAAAACACGAACGAATCAACGAGTCAACACAGACTGAGAAACCCTGTGGTCCTGAGTTCGGACGGTCCGAGGAGATAGGTGCCCTAAAAAGTCCGTTCTTATGATCTCACCCAACGGTACGGGAAGAGGCCCCCTAGAAGGGTTGGATCCCTAGCTTGCACCTAGAGGACACAGAGGATATAAAGTCCACCTAAGAAATGGGCGACTCGGTAGTCTCTTCCGGTCCCTCTGGTTTAGTCCCTCTCCCCTTATCTGCGCTGTGTGTCCTACGACTGGTCCGTGAGTCGGATGTATCAATCGTTTGATTTTATGACTTCTATTCTACGACACATTACCAAGTAGTGACGACAAAAAGAAGACTTATTTTTCCCGTTCCTTCTCCTTCTTCTCCATTCTGTCTCCTTACCGTCGTTTCTCCTTTATGTCTCGACGACGGTATCATCGTAAACCGGAGCTCTTGGTCACCCCGGGCAGAACCTTAGTACCACGATGACGAAAAAAGGGTGTAACGAACCGGGTAGTAATCGAAGAACACCGGAGTGGACCCGGACGGGTAGGGAGAGGAGACTGGTTCCTTTCGAAAAAGACTAACGACATTTTGAACCGACCCAAACTTCACAATTCTACGAAAACTCTTTTTCAAGTCAAGACAAGAGTTAACATTCACTATTCTCTCGAAGAAACTATCATTACTAATTGAAATACCGAGTCCCAGTGACTCTCTACTTTTACCTTTTTTGACAAATTTCATTGGGGATGAAGAGAAGCACCTAATGATCCTTTTAAGTGACTCCTTTCGATTTCCCCTTTTCCTTAGATTCAGATGTACGGGAGTCTTCTACCCTGTCATTCCGTAAAGAGACATCGAATCCAATTATTTGTCTCAAGTTTGGTAGGTGTGATTCTAGGTCCAAAAGTCTTTTCCGTATGTACCTCTCCTTAAACAAAATCACTGGATCTAAATTCCCTCGTCACCAACTCCCCAGTTCACCACTTGCGAACCGACCATCTCACACCTGTGTCACATAAACATGTCACTGGGAGACTGGGCTTGACCTTCCTTACAGTGGTTGATTTGTCGAGAAAAACCGAACGAAGGTAGTACAAAGGGTTTACGAACACAGACTAAAAAACAGAGTGGTCAAAATATACATAATGGTTCATTCGACTGGACGAATATACATAAACACATAAGGTTCTTGGCGTCGGGGATTAGGCTGACAGTGTTAACAATCGGAAATTATAAGGGGGTGGAAACGACCGAGTCCCGTAGAAGGACGGGACACGAGGAAGTTTACGGTGGACATCTCCAAGTGAAGAGAGACGAATTCCGTAATGTAAACCGAAGTTTATATTTATATAATGACAAATTCCGTAATGTAGACCAATGTATATATTTATATAATATTTATATTTATATTATATTTTTGACATTAACAAAATTGAGAATGGTCATATAGTCGTAACATCCAAAGGACAGACCGAAGGGTCTAGACTCATGTCTCTCTGACCCACCCCCATTCACCCTACCTCTCCTATTAAACCCTTGGACCTTAAGAAGTGTACCTTCACTTCCCGTTTCATCTGTCTTCCACGACACTAGTCGCATTCTTGAACCACGGTCTACATGGGACCTCAAACTGGTTTGTCGTGACTCTTTCCTTTGGGAAAGACCCTGTTGGTCTTCCGTACTGGGACGGAGTGTTAGGTGGAGCAGAGGGGGTAGGGGGTGGGTCACACCCGACGGGAAGAGGAAATCTAGTCCCCACCAACTTACTCATCACGAACAGACTGATCGAGCGGCCTAACAAAGGACTCTCACTTTTTTTTTTCAAGATTACGGGAATTGTTGAATTAGTAAATAGACAGATAGATAGATAAATAGATAGACCATCGAGTCGACCATTTCTTAGTCGGACATTACGTCCTCCGGGGCCAAGTTAAGGACCCAACCCTTCTAGGGGACTTCTTCCCTATCCGATGGGTCAGGTAATAATAACCCGAAGGATCCACCGAGTCTACCATTTCTTAGGTGGACGTTACACCCTCTGGACCCAGCTTCTAAGGGGACCTCCTCCCGTACCGTTAGGTGAGGTCATAAGAACGGACCTTTCAAGGGTACCTGTCTTCTCGGACTACCCGATGTCAGGTTTCTCAACCTGTACTGACTCACTGATTCGTGTATGTAGGTAGACAGATATGTGTGTGCGTGTGTGTGTACGTAATTTTCTAACTTCTACTCCGCCCTCCTCTAAGATTAAATTAGATGGGACCCCTTTTTTAGTTAGATTTCCTCTTTCTTTTTACAGTTCTAAAGGACAGTTTTCGAATTCCGTCCTTTATCCTTTTATGTTAGAGAAGTAAGATTGTGCCTAGAGAATCGGGAGGGGTCGAAACCCACATCCTCCACTATCACTCTCTCTTCTTACTCCTCTACTCTCTTCTAGTCTCTAAGATACAACCACAGATACCGTCGGAGGTCTGACACGTGTCAGTATAGGACTTGTCGTTGAGAGGGTTTTCATCTACATTAAACCAATAATCCGATACCAGAGGATTTTCGGGAATCTAGGAGAACCGGGAACACAGAACCCGTCGAAGAGACAGTAACAGGGAATCGAGACACGGTGGAACATGGGAGGACACATAATGTATCACTAAGTGAGTATATACAACAAATGGTTTATTTCCACTTGTGTGCTTTACGGATAGTTAGTTTTATATGAGAAATTTGATTTTATCAGATTGATTTTATAATAGGTCTTATATTGATCTTTTCGAATTTCACATTTACTCTGAATCTTGGTTTAGGGAGAAACAAAGGGGGTAAACCTAATTCCCATTCCGTCTGTATTACTTCAAACAATCAGACAAGGGTCGTATGTTACAGTGAATAAGTCAGTTGTTTGTGCGTAGTACACGGTCACTCCCGAACCGTGGTACGTCCCGTCACTCCACACGTTTCATTCGGGACACGGGTGGCACACCCGTGGTTACAAGATAACCTGCTTGTCTGTACTTAATTTATTAGTGTAGTCAGACACTAATGTTTGACACTGGACACTATACCTCACCCTCAAGGCCGGTGAGTACTTAAGGAGACGTCTCCTACCTTTATACCCGATTAAAGTATCGTCTCGACCCGAGACTTATGTCGTCCGACTCAGGGACCCTCTGGACGTAGAGTTCCAATAAGAAAGACGACACTTCAACTTCTCTTACTCTTACTTGAGTCAACGACTTCTGAACTAACCTGTCACTCTTAAAATGATCTGAGTCGTTATAAGGAAACGGATTATTTCGACAATCATTCGAAGAAGAACCCAGTGGCTCGTAAGTTCGATTTGACTGTACTGAAACCGAGGTTTAAATACTCCAACTTCGTGAAAATTCTAGGTAGAAACCTCTTTTTAATTGGAATGTTTCGGAGGTGGTTTAAAGTCTACTATGATTTGACGAAAAGAAGGTAATTCTTACTGTAGGTTAAGTAATTTCACTTATGATCATCATTTTTAAGATTTCATTATTACATATCGTCGATTTTATTTTTTGATTAATTTTGTTCTCACTGATAACTGTGTAGAAAATTGGTAAACAACCTAAAATTTTTACAGAAGTTATTTAAGAGTTCTTTAGTCTCAAGGTTAAAATACCGTTTTGTTATTTAAGAATCGTATATTTTCACTACTACGAAACAAATTCAAGACTTCACATATGTAATTGAAATGACATTTAACTTCATCGGTAGGTCTTAAAAAGTATGGATTTTGTCCATACTCTCTTAACTAAACTTCTGATTTTAGATAATGAACGAAATACTAGTATAAGAGTATCTTAAAATCTTGAACTTCAAGTATCTCAAGCGTAAATATTCATTAACAAAGAGGTAGAAAAGTGGGACATTTTCCAACCAAAACAGAAAGAGAACTATAGTCTGAGGGTACGGGTGACTGAGAAATGACGAATGGGTAGGGAATGAAATGTGTGATTAGATGTGTGAAACTAAAGTTTCCAGACGTTTAATAAAGACTTTATTTTCTTAAACATTAAATAATCATTATCTGGGAAATAACTATCAAAAGAGAACTAGAGATACTATGACGTAGACATCTTCTGTAAGTAAAGTACGAGTGTTTCCCGAAGTCGGTATCGAAGTGTATAAAATGTACAATGTCAGTGGAGTAAACCAGTACATAGAACCTAGATAAAATTATTGATGAAATCGTAAGGGACCACCGAGTCTATCATTTCTTAGGTGGACGATACGTCCTCTTGACTCAAGCTAGGGACCCTACCCTTCTAGGAGACCTATTCCTTTACCGTTGGATGACTTCATAAGAACGGACCTCTTAAGGTACCTGTCTCCTCAGACCTCCCGAAGTCAAGGATCTTAGCTTTTCTCGACCTGTGTTGACTCACTGATTGTGAAATCATAATCGTCAAACTGTGACCGTCCGACTGTAAAATAAATCTTGACTTAGTAAATGTGATTAGGTCTTCTAGACTTGTAAGAGTTCTCCGATGGCCAATAACATCAGTGACCACATTCAAGTTATTTACGGACGTGAGAAAACGTAATAGATTAAAAGCAAGACATATATTTCTTTCCGTACTGAGCGAGAGATTCTCTACCTTCTTCTTCTTCCACCGAAAGTCGGTATTCATATCATTATCTAACATTCTTGAACCGGAAGTCCACCCCAGGACGACAGAAGTAGTCTCTGGTACGTTGGTACGGACAGGTGAGACAGAGACAACGTCGAACAGTATCACAGTCTATCGGTTAGTTGTCGTCTGGAGCGGTCGAGCTTCTTGAACATACTACGAACAGTCGTTCAGGATACACAGGTGGACGCGAGAGGGGGCACACACACACACGAGTTAACACAGGCTGAGAAAAACTGGGGTACCTGATGTACATCGGACGCTCCGAGGAGACGAGTACCTTAAAAGGTCCTCACCCAACGGTAAAGGAAAAGGTCCCTTATAAGGGTTGGTTACTAGCTATAGCTGACACTCTTGTATACATGTATATGATTAGGTTATCCCTAACTTAGTCTCCTCACTTAACTGTCCCTTATGTCTGGATAATCAAGATAAAGTATAAAAGTTCACACGAAAACGGAAAATGTTTCTTTGGTATTTTTTATCCACTCCTTCTGACGAGACCGTCGAAGGGGTGAGAGGGGGAAGATCATAACAACTTTTGTCCGAGGTTGTATTAAAAATCGTAGGTCCACTCATTAAAGAAAGTCTAAATTCATGTCTTTCAGAAAACGAAAGAGACCCTTTGACCATAAAAGAGGATTACTTCCTACATACTTTTGTTATTGTGACTGTCCCAAGGGTAAAAGTGAAACCCACCGCTCTTTACTAAACGTTTGGTCGGTAACAAGGAGTCGGTAACCTGTAAAACCGGATATTTCACAACAGGACGAGAAAGGAGACTAAGATTGTTACATTAGACTAAATATAGAAAGAACCACAAATAAAAGAAACATATGAATATATAAGAAAATTCAGTGGAGTCTTGGAAACACTAAATTCCTTCTAATAGTTAGTTAATTAATTTTTCAACTCTATTCTCAAAGGTTAGTAAGAGGATACAGATTAAAAAGATGTGATAAAGACTATTTACCAGTCTAAGACACACAAAAACCCAGTCGTACAGTCCTCCTGCTATGTCCCTCCCTTTGCAGTCTTAAGAAACTACGACCGAAAAAGAAATTTATAGAGAGGAATGAATTTTCCAGTCGAATAAACAGAGTAAACTCAGTTCGACGGTCCCTCAGAGACCTCTTCCGTTACCGTGGGGTGAGGTCATGAGAACGAACCTTTTAGGGTACCTGTCTCGTCGGACCATCCGACGTCAGGTACCCCAGCGATCCTCAGTCTGTGCTGACTCGCTGAACTGAAAGTGAAAAGTGAAAATACGTAACCTCTTCCTTTACCGTTGGGTGAGGTCACAAGAACGGACCTCCTAGGGTCCCTACCCCCTCGGACCACCCTACGGTAGAGACCCCAGCGTGTCTCAGCCTGTGCTGACTTCGCTGAGTCGTCGTCGTTGTCGGTCCCTAAGAGTCTCAGTTCGGAGGAAAAGAACCTCCATTTTCCTAAGTCCACACTTTCTCCGTTAAAGAGGAGTGTCCCTTCGTTTTTCTGGATGAAAACACCATATTTTAGAACCTTTAAAATCTTGTTGATGACACATACATCTACATAAGTAAGACATACATCTCAAAGTCGAAAATATTGTATTTCTTGTTGTCGTTCCTTAAGAGACCACCAGGTCACCAATCCTGAGACTAGAAAGTGACGGTTCCCGTGTCCAAGTTAGGGACAAGTCCCTTGATCCTAGGGTGTTCGACGTACAACACCGGTTTTTTATTTATTTATTTTATTTCATGTGGTCTACTTCGCCGTGTAAGTGTGTACATCTTGATGTCCCATCGGGGAGAAACTGACGCTTCAAGAGACGAGTTGGGGAAGAGGTGTGAGGAGAGGGGAAGGGTAGGTCACGGGTTCGACACATTGTAATTAATCGTTTCTGTTTTGTGATACTGTCCAACTTCTCTCTACTATCCTTTCTCCTTCTTTAAAATATAAAATTTTGGGAACTTCCGTTAAAAAAAGACGAAAAATTTGTTCCTTGAGACGTAATAGTAGAACACAAACAGGAGTTTTTTAACATATCGACCGGTCCGAACCTTCGAATATTCTTTTCTCTGAGACGTCGGGATACGACCTAGATGATTTAGTCTGACACGGAAAGATACTAAAACTTCATTAAGTAGAATACGACTTCAAACTCTTCGTTCGTAGATCTACACAAGATAGGTTATACCATCGGTGACCGACGTACTCCGATAACTCTCGAACTTTATGTCGACCAGGTTTAACATTGACACTTCACGTTTTATGTACGGTCTTAAACTTCTGAACCATAATTTTGTCCTACATTTTACTGAGTGGTTACTAAAAATATAACTAATTACAACTTCGCTATTGTAGAACCTAACTGATCCAACTTAGTCATAATAAGTTACATTAACATGGACACAGAAAATTATAAATAACAAAACATAAAGAAAGTAAAAACTGACTCGACCCAGAAACGACGACGTGCGTCCGAAAGACGTCAACACCACTCGTCCCCGATAAGAGGTCAACACCCCGAACCCAAAGAGTGACGGCACCGAAGAGAACAACGTCTCGTACCCGAGACCCCGCTCGTCCGAAGTCATGAACGCTACCCACTCGAATCCACGGGAGTGACGTACGTCTTAGAACCAAGGGTACGATCCCTAGCTTGGGTACAGGGGACGCAACCGTCCGTCTGAGAATTGATGACCTGGTGGTTCCTTTAGGAGAAAAATAGAAAATTATTAATATTTTTTTATTTTCGATCTTTTACACTATGACGTCTCACCGAATATAATCACCGAGTATAAAAACGGAATGTAATACGAACACAACCTGTCGAAGAAAAGATGTAGAAGAAGGTAGATTCAAAAGAATAACAGACAGGAAAAGAAAGTCCTTGTCCAATTTATTTTCACGATATCAGTCACATCACTAAATTGTGTTATGATAAAGATCTATTGTAACTTAAAATTGACCTTAGAAATTATGGAATAAGGTAACTTTATAAGATATTCAAATCGAATGTAGAGGGGACCTCCCGAATACTTTTAAGTCTAGTATAACGATCTAGGACAGGGGTTTCACAGACTGAGTCAGGTAGACTTCACCCCGGGTCCTTAAAGATTGTTCAATCAAGGGTCTACTATATTTTCGATACACTGAGAAGAGTGTCTAGAGTTACTTAGTCTTAGTGACCCTATTAAATATTGTTACTGGTCACACACGGAGTTGGGATGGAGGTCTCTACCATTAAATCGACCAAACCCTAACCCGAACCTGTTACTATAAATAAGTTCGAGGGGTCCACTGGGATAGTGATTGGTATAAACTCTTACTTACGGAATTAAGTTTTCGTTATCATTCACCCTTACTGTCCATAACGACCGGGTCCCGGTCTCATCTCTACGAAAAGTAAAAAGAAAAAGAAAACCCCCAAATCGCTCGTTTGGTATGTAAGTTAGAGGTGGAATTGACCACACTGTACATCCGATTAAACGTAGTGAATTTAAAGTAACCGTCACTTCGACCCTAAGGTCCTTTATGTTTCCAGACGGGTGTAATGTGTCCTTTTATCACCCTTGAGTCACGGGGGATAGGGAATGAAACTAATGGGAAATATTCGGGGACGACACGCATATCTTCCAGCTGTGGACCGTAAGGTCCAAGAGAGAAGACACACTAACTATGGAGAGTCACCTAAAACTATGTGTCTTGAGTCAGATCCGACTCGATGAATGAAGCTAATAAACTAAATGAAACCTCTTCGAACTGTAGTTTGATTCAATGGTCAAAGTGAACGTTTAGACCACACAAACAGTTCTTCTATGTAAAATTTTTATTAAATTGGAGAACACAAACGGAAGCTCACTGTCCTTTTTGCACTTACACTTAAGTTAAATTACTACTTAGTGGTCAAATCGCGTCGGGGACTAAGCTGACTGAGTGAACCACATACTGAGTACACAACAACCTAAACGTAACAAACTTCTACTTAACGATACTGGGGACCTCTATAACATAAAAGAGGAATTAAAAACTTTTGGTAACAAACGTCACATATTTTTTAACTTTTTATATTTACTAATTGTTACTGTACAATGAGATCTATGTATACATATGTACGTGATTGTCCTCTCTCCGACATGAAGAATCCAATACTGACATTCCATTTCATCCAATGAACAAACTGATCTAAAAGTTATCATTTATATAAAACGAAGAACTGTCACACTGACTACCCGTACTTGTCGGTAGAGGTCCTATATATAAAACTCAATGAAGAGGCATCAAACCTATTCAAGTATACTATCAAATAAACAGGGACGACAAAACCAGGGGTCGTCATTTCTAAGTACCTCGCTAACACTTGTAATTCTTACATTCGTAAAAAATCAAACTTAAGGAGTCCAAACAAAGAACTCAAAACCAGATCTAGTGTTCCGAATACACACGTACACACGAATTCAGCGAAGTCAGTACAGTCTGAGAAAAGCTAGGGCACCTGACGTCAGGGGGTCCGAGGAGACAGGTACCCTAAGAGGTCCGTTCTTATGACGTCACCCAACGCCATGGGAGGAGGTCCCCTAAAAGGGCTGGGTCCCGAACTTGCTCACGGAGGGCACCGTGGACGTAACCGTCTGCACAAGAAATGGTCATCGCGGTGGACCCTTCGGGGCGTCCTAAACACGACTAAGAGTCATGGGCTCCTGTACAAGAGATAACCGAGAAGAAAGCCACTGCATATGTTTAGTCAAAGTTCAAAGGACCCAAGATTCAGATTATAGTATGATGAGGTAACGGAGGGTAAGAAGGATCTTCTCCACTCTATAAACTTCAACACCCCGAAGAGTACCGAAACGAGAAACCTTGTCAATGACAGAAAATGAGACTACTGATAAGGATTGAGTACCTCTTCTATAGAGAAGTGTTTGGTTTACCGTCCAATAAGTTATCGTCCTTAGTCAGGAAATTCAGTGTCGGAAACTTGAATATACGTCTGTTAAAAATTGTTGTAAGGAATTTTACTGGTCTTTGTCTATACGAAAAGAACCCCGTTGAGTACTACATTTTCTACAAAACTTTATGAACTGGAAAGGTTTATAATCATTACGTTTTCCTTGATGTAACTAACCCCTCAGACTTTGTTCGTGGAATCTACTTCAAATTCTAAATACTCATTTATTTTAGATATTGATTATGTCTTTTGAGTTAAATTAAACACTATAAAAGAGAACTGTGTGACAAAGTGTTTCAATTATTTTTGACACCTTTACCAACGAGACTTAAAACAGGGGAAAAGGAAGGGGTCTGAAGACAACTACTTCTACGATACTAGTCATTTTGTAAATTTTAGTAAGATCACCCACACGTTCCTTGGATACATAAAAAAATTTTTTACTTATTAAATCTCGAATAGACTTTCTTGACTCACACTTTCTGAACTGTCTGTAGTAATTTGGTTGAGTTCCATTTATTAACCATTGATATCCTTCAAACGATTTTCAGACCTTTTAAAAATTTTATACTGATTACTTTTGGATATATCGAATTTGTGTCTGTCTATAGAAATTAAAAGGGGTTTACAAAAAAAAATTATATAAACAGAAGACCAGATCTCATGGGTGCCTGAAAATTGACGTTTATTACTTTTGTGTTACGTTTGAGAAATTTCGTCTTTTTTTACAATACTTAGTTTCCCGGGTTTAAACAAAGTCCCGAGACAGAGATGTATGACAAAAAGAACTGGAGCGAATGTATAACCGGAGTAAAAATAGACAATAGATTTTTCCTACCGAATAACGAGTACCAAACCCTTTTACTGACATCCGTTGAGGTCTAAGGTAAAAAGAGTGTTGAATGGTGAGATCTCCCTCCCTTTGGGAACAAGTATAATAAATATGTATACTTTAGAATCGTTTCAGGATCCGACTAGGACGCAAAAGCTCATATAATCACACCTACTCACGTATGTAAAAATAAAACAAAACAAAGTTTATATACTAAAATAAGAAATTTCTTTGTAAGTCAAAAATGACCTGTTTATATAAATGGGTATACGACTTCAGTCGTACAGAAGTGTCAAACAGGAACAGTAACGAAACCTTCAAGACTGGACCTTTACTAAACCAATTAATTAGTGTACTTCTACCTCTTCTTTCTGTACCTTTATATCATACCCTTTCTCTTTATTTAAAAAGTAATCAAGATGTATGATGAAATTTTTTTAAAATTACACCCGTTTACCATAAAAGGTGATGACGTTCTCGTGGTATCTAGTCAAATAAAAGAGTCAAATACATTTACTTCAGTATATCACATATCAGAAGACACAGATCGAATGAAGTGAGTCGTATATAAACACTCTAAGAAGATATGACAATTTACAAACGAAAAATTTTTAACGAGAAACCATAAAACAACATACTTACCGATTCAGTGTAAAATGAATTGGTAAGGGTAAGCCACGAACCACCTATAAACGTGACAAAGGTCAAAGTTCGATAATATGAGACTCCACAACAATACATGGAAAAAGTACGACAGACGTTTCGCGTACGTATGGAAACAGAACAAAGATATGAATCCTCTCTTTACCGATCTAGTATCATGTCCACGGGGAGGTGTACCCGTCTAAGTTAGTTGACGTCTATTTTTTATAAAACTCTTTTTTTCAAGATCTTTCAAGGTCTTTCCTTTTGAACCTAAACTGTGTATGGTCGTTGATATATGTATCACAAATCTAACAAAATCCGTAATACTCATTAGAAATCCACTAAATTTCATATATCCTCCTACATCAATCAATATACGTTTATGATGTAGTAAAATATATTCCCTAAACTCGTAGGTACCTAAAACCATAGGTACTCCTAGGACCTTGATCAGAGGGACGTCTATTGTTCCTCACTGACATACCGACTGACACTTACGATATACGAGTCGAAGTCATCTACATGGTTAAAATAAAAAGTTTTACCAACATGGTCAAATGTGAGGATGTCGTTAATTACACTTAAATTGAGGATGTCTTTAATTACACTTAAATTTGACCGAATTTTAAGTTGTAAACTTTTTGATTCTAGTACCGTAGGTCAGGGTAGTGAAGTACCATTTATCTACCCCCTTTTTACCTTTGTCACTGTCTGAAAAAAAAAAAAAGACCCGAGGTTTTAGTGTCTCCTGTCACTGACGACGGTACTTTAATTTTCTGCGAACGAGGAACCTTCTTTTCGATACTGTTCCAATCTGTCATATAATTTTTCGTCTCTGTAGTGAAACGGTTTTTTCCAGGTATATCAGTTTCGTTACCAAAAAAGTCATCAGTACATGTCTACACTTTAAACCTGGCACTTCTTCCAACTCACGACTTCATAACTACAAAAACTTGACACCACAACCTCTTCTGAGAACTCTCAAGGAACCTGACGTTTCTCTAGTTTGATCAGTTAGGATTTCCTTTAGTTGGGACTTATAAGTAACCTTCCTGACTACGACTTTGACTTTGAGGTTATGAAACCGGTGGGTTGCGCTTCTTGACTGAGTAGACTTTTCTGGGACTACGACCCTTTCTAACTTCCGTCCTCTTCCCTTACTGTCTCATACTCTACCAACCTACCTTAGTGACTGAGTTACCTGTACTCAAACTCGTTTGAGACCCTCTACCACTTCCTGTCCCTTCGGACCTCACGACACCAGGTACCCCAACGTTTCTTAACCTGTACTGATTCACTGATTTGTCGCTATTGATCAACAAAGGTGTAGGAATGATTCTCAACTATAACAGTCTCAAAATTTAAAATCGATACAATCTCCCACCCATACACAAAAAAGAATTACATCAAAATTAAACGTAAAGAGACTACTGATTCTACAAACTCATAGAAAAGCAAACAATTATCTAGTAAACAAATAAAATAAGACACTTCAAAACACGTCCAAAAAAAATGGGTAAAAAGATGACCCAGTAGAAAGAAAAAGATTACCTAAATCTTCTTAAGAAATATATAGACCTGCGTTCCGATGTGTTTGGGTATGGATGTGTGTGTGTGTAAATACAGAACGAAAAAAGTGTCAGAATTACCATAGTAATTGACTTCTAAAGAATACAATAACATAAAGTTAGATAGTAAGAAAAGTAAATGGGAATCACGAAAAACCATAGAAGAAATTCTAAGAGAAACCATAAGAACCGGGAAACGTAACGGTATTTATAAAGTGTTAATCGAATACTTAAAGGTACTTTTCGGACGAACACACCTCTAACAAAACTTGGTTTTAAAATCCTTCTAGAGAGAATCTTTCAGTGTAAATCCGACTCTGGATTTCCTAATCTTCTTCGGTCAGTACATTCCACCTATGCCTCCTTCCGTGTGAAAAGATCCCGTTTCCTTTGAATTACACGTTTTTGGGTTTTATATTTTTTTTAATCGACGTTCCGCTGGACACACTGTCTTTCTTTCCACTTCGACCGTACACCTACTTTTGGGTATATGATGTCAGAACTCCCGGCACCATTCTCCAAACCTGATGGTTCCCTAGTCGTCTCTAAATCTTTAACAACAACGAAACAAACGGATGATAATTTCACAAAAACAATTCTTTTCCAAAATGAAACCGTAAATAAGTAAAAAATTTTAACCACTAAATTGAACTTTTCGGGAGTCCTTAAGTGTTTCGAGATTAGACTAAGAGAAACTGTGTAAATATTATACTCAAAACAACCTAAGAAACTGGGTATAAACCTGACTTATGTCGGCACCCATGAAATATTTGAGTAAATTGAGGGTGTTAAGGGATATAAACTTGAGTCACACGATTTGGTAAGAAACTTTTGATCCATTTTACGGGGGTGTGTTGTGTCATATACAAGTAAAGTACAGATAAAGTAAGAACAAAAAACAAGTGGTCCTTCTCAGTGTTTTCTCTACTCGGTTGACATTTACGTCCTCACACTCAAATACGGGTAATAGGAGTTCGTAGGGACCTTTGTGAACATTGAATCTTGAAGATAGTTTTCCGAAAACAATAAAGTTCCCGTCACGATTGTATGTGTTACTGATATACAAAAACTAACGAAGTTTCTGAGAAACGATAAGAGGTCTTTCTTACGTCGACGGAATCGTTAACGTTGTGGTGAGACGAATTTTTTACGAGAGGTTCCCTCAGGTCCTACAATATAACTACAGCTTTACCCGTTGGAAATGTCACCATGAGATGTACCCTCACTAATGTTCCAAGGACCTTCATTTAGGAACAATGAAACAGAATTATGGAAATTTTATTAGTTACGTCAAACTATGTGTCAACTCGTTAAAATGCCTGTTCAATCACAATCTGAGAAGACTCTTACTTCTACTGGTTCCGACTTTTTGATTATAAATCCCGGAATAGATAAAGTCTCGTGTCCGTACATCCCAGAGAAAACCTTTTACTACACCCAGTTCCTCTCCTATACCTTCTTATTCTGTGTTCATTTCCTCTTAAATTATTCGTATCCACTCAATATTTATTTTGTTTCCACAGTTAGAAACGAAAGAGTCGAGATGAACCGGAACTATCGGGACCGGAGTAGTTGTACACAGTATGTCTTTTCAGAACAGTGGACTTTAGTGTATGACTCATCCAACCCCAGTCAGAGGAGTCTGGTATATCAATGAAGACCTAGACTCGGGAAGAGACTCGAGGACTCGGGAACAAACCCAGGTCGGAAAAAAGACTCTCACACTGGTACGAGGTGTTTATGAGTCGATGACAGACCGGAGACATTGTTCACTCTATAGGAGGTCCCTTGTCGAGGGTACCAAAGATGACGAACTAAACACTTATAATGAAGACGGTATTCCGTGAGTGAAGAGGACGTCGGGTAAGCGGTTCGGATTCCGGGGCACCCTTCACCACCCGTAAAGGATGTACCCAACGGTCTGCAGGAACCTGTGAAGACACCTACCATTTGGACGAAGGAACGTCACCCCAACCGAATCGTCGAAACAAACAGGAAATGGAGATCTGGGTAGTTCAAGATCAAAAGAAGGGTAAAGAATTAGTCGGTACGACTCCCGAGGAAGTTAATTAGGAATAATGACGTTATCTGTTATTAAATCCTAAATCAAACGAAAGTGTCGAAAATCCAAAGACGATATCTCAATACTTTAATAAAGATGTATAAGAACCACAGGGTGTGTTGTAACAAAAACTAGATCCTTGAGTGAAATATCTTTTTCTATAAACCAACTACAGGGAACTCTAAGTAGCCAAGATAGCTAGGTGGAAAGTCTTCATAGACCGGACTCTCTTGTTACCTTTTTACACGAATTTCGAAACGGTTTTATGGTCGACCCTCTATGATAGAACGGTTCAGTCATAAACAGAACGGTCTACGTCGTATATGATACTTAGTCGGTTACCAGGTACCACGATAAGAAGATCTTGGTCTTCTGTGTCCACACACACATTCCCTACATTTTACTTCATCAAGAAATGTACTTTACGAATTATACATGGTAAATGATTTCAGAAAGTAGATTAGAGATGTTGAGATCAGAGTCGACTAAATCTCTATAGGACAAGGTTCCCTTCATACACAGGTGACTTTACTTTCGACTCGAAGAGTGGACGGATAGTCTGAGAAATTTGTTTATAGAAGGGGGTAAAATGACATTTTCTTAACCGTACATTGTAACGCATTCAACTTCGATATGTAACACTTCTAAACTATATACATATATAACGTTTTACGTATGGTATTATACCAATCAATTGTATAGGCAGTGGAGTGTATCGATGGTAAAAGTAAAATAAGTAAATAAAAAACACACCACTCTTCCAAATTTTAAATGAAATAGTCGTTGAAAGTTCATATGTTTTGTCACAATAGTTAATATCAGTGGCATGATAATCTAGGGGTCTTGAATAAGTAGAATATTGACCTTCAACCATGCGAAACTGGTGTAAATGAACAAAGGGAGTGTTACAGTGGAGACCGTCGGTGGTTAGATATAGGACAAAGATACTTAAGTCAAAAAAAGTTATCAGGTGTAAATTACTCTGGTAAGTCACAAAAAGAAAGAAAAAAACTGAATAAAATGAAGCGTATTACGGGAGTCTTAAATAGGTACAAGAGGTTTACAGTCCTAAATGAAGAAAAGTACCGACTATTTATAAAGTAACATATACGGTGTAAACGAAATGGATAAACAAACCGTCACCTCTGAACCCATAAAAGGTACAAAACCGATAACATTTATTACGACATCATTTGTGCTCCCATGTCTATAGAGAAGTTTTATCCGTAAAAAGGGGGAAACTTAAATATGGGTCCTCACTCTAACGATCTATTGTACTACCTCACTTCACTTTCAGCGAGTCAGTACAGGTTGAGAAACGTTGGGGTACCTGACATGTCAGGTACCTTAAGAGGTCCGTTCTTATGACCTCACCTATCGAAAAGGGAAGAGATCCCCTAGACGGGTTGGGTCCCTAGCTTGGGTCCAGAGGGTGTAACGTCCACCTAAGAAATGGTCGATTCGGTGTTCCCTTCGGGCTATTATACTATCAGAATAAATATTAAAAAACTTAATTGAGGGGGTATGACAAAAGGTATCACTGACATGGTTAAATGTAAAGGTGGTTACCCTTGGTCCCCTTGGTTTGCCAAGGAAAAAGAGGTGTAGGAGTAGTTGTAAATAGAGAACAGAGAAACCATTATCGGTAAAATTGTACACACTTCACTATAGAGAAACGTTGAAACTAAACGTAAAAGGACTACTAATCACCACGACTTGTATGCCGTGGGCTGAGGTCATGAGAACGGACCTTTTAGGGTACCCGCCTCCTCGGACCATCCGGTATCAGGTAGCCCAGCGATTCTCAACCTATACTGACTCGCTGAAGTGAAAGTGAAAAGTGAAAGTACGTAACCTCTTCCTTTACCGTTGGGTGAGGTCACAAGAACCTCTTAGGTTCCCTGCCCCCTCGGACCACCCGACGGCAGATACCCCAGCGTGTCTCAGTCTGTACTGACTTCGCTGAATCGTCGTCGTCGTCAACCGGTAAATGTATATAAACCTTTTTATAGATAAGTATAGGAAACGAGTAAAAATTCCAGTCTAATAACAGTAATAAGACGATAACTTAATATACACAAAGAATGTATAAAACCTATATTTAAGGAATGGTCTATATACTGAACGTTTATAAAAGAGGGTAAACATCCAACGGAAAAGTAAAATAACTAACAAAGAGAACGACACATCTTCGAAAAATTAAACTACATCAAGACGAATAAACAAAAACGAAAATAACGAATACTAAAACCACAGTATAGGGTTTTCAGGAACGATTCTATTTGCCCGTGAAAATGACCAATGAAGATCCTCAAACAAAATACAGAATATAAAATCAGAAATCAGGTGAAGTTTAATTAAAGAACTCAACACATTTCATCCCTAGTCAAAGTAAGAAAACTACACCTATAGGTAAATAACGTCGTGGTGAATAAACTTTCTGGTAGAAAAGGTGGTGACTGATAAGAACCGAGGCAAAAGTTTATAAGTAACTGGTATACAACAACAAGTCAGTGAGTCAATACAGGTTGAGAAACGCTGAGTTACTTGATGTCGAGTGACGGAAAGGATAGGAAGTGGTAGAGGGTCTCGAACGACTTTGAATACACATAACAGTCACTACGGTAGGTTGGTAGAGTAGGAGACAGTAAGGGAAGAGGAGGACGGAAGTTAGAAAGGGTCGTAGTCCCAGAAAAGTTTACTCAACCAAGAAACGTAGTCCACCGGTTTCATAACCTCAAAGTCGAAGTCGTAGTCAGGAAGGTTACTTATAAGTCCCGACTAAAGGAAATCCTACCTGACCAACCTAGAGGAACGTCAGAGGAACTTCCGACTCGCGGCTTCTTAACTACGAAAACTTGATACCACAACCTCTTCTGAGAACTCTCAGAGAACCTGACGTTCCTCTAGGTTGGTCAGGTAAGACTTCCTCTAGTTGGGAGTCTAAAGAAACCTTCCTTACTACGATTTCGACTTTGAGGTCATGAAACCGGTGGAGTACGCTTCTCAACTGAGTAACCTTTTCTGAGACTACGACCCTCCCTAACCCCCGTCCTCCTCTTCCCCTGCTATCTCCTACTCTACCGACCTACCGTAGTACCTGAGCTACCTACACTCAGACTCACTTGAAACCCTCTACCACTACCTGTCCCTCCGGACCGCACGACGTTAAGTACCCCAACGTTCTCAACCTGTGCTGATTCACTGACTTGACTTGAATCACATTCACAATTTTAGACATAACTTTTTTTATCGTACAAAAGACAACTTAAGGACGGAACATAGTCGTGTGTAAGATGTTCTATGGATTCCCAACTTCTATAACCATTTTTAGATCATTTAACTTATGTGAAGGGTTGTTTTCTTCATTAACATCACTTAAATTTCGTTAAATTAAGATAAGTACCTTAAAAAATAACTCGAGAAGGGACTCTCGTCTACCGTTGTAAACGATGTCCTAACCTCCCTTTCCTCGGTTATCGTTGGAGGGAACCGTGGAAGACTGGTAGACGTCAATGGAGAATTTAAGGATAATTTAATGTCATAGATTAGACTTTTAAATTCAGAAGAAAATTTTTCACTAATTCTCCTTCTTTTTTTTTCTCTCTTTTACTTTGAATACGTTTTAGTCGGAATCTTAGTCTCTCAGTGTCTCTTCGGTAACTTCCTAATTTCTACTGGAAGAGACTCCTGTGTGAGAAGAAGAGGATCTGAAGACAGTGTGATAGGGTCGACTATGTCTTCGTTCAGTGTTCCGACTCCAGTGCACTCACGACACTACATCCCGACGACCGAGGTGCGAGGGTACCTTCGTACGGGATCTCGGGACGTGTACCCAACAAGACGTTGACCCGACTCTACCTTCTGTCGAGACGGAAATGATTCTTTGATCACCTTTACCGGACTGTGAATCTACATAAAATAAGATTAAGATCAAGCCAAAAAGATCGATCAACGTATCTGTCAAATGAATTAGATTCATAGTCAAAGGATCTTCCCAACAACACTTCTATTACGTATTTCGTCGGTCTTAAGACGGACCTCAATCGTTAAAAAACTATTTAACATCTCTATTACTATTACCACTACCACCATTACTACTCCTTTTTCTCGTTCTCCTTCTATTTCTACTCCTTCTACCAAATTTCTTGGTTTGTAGTCCGAAGGGACCACCGAGTCAGTCATTTCTTAGGTGGACTTTACGCCCTCTGGACACAAGCTAGGGACCCAACCCTTCTAGGGGACCTCCTCCCGTACCATTGGGTGAGGTCGTAAGAACGGACCTCTTAGGGTATCTTTCTCCTCGGACCATCCGATGTCAGGAACCCTAATGTTTCTCAACCTATGCTGACTCACTGATTCGTCTCGTGTCGTAGCCGGTTCCGACCTAAAACGGATTTGAAACCTACTTGGGTCTAGTGATGGGTTTAATTCATAATAGAAGTACCGTGACTTAAACTGGTCCGCAATGTTACGTGGAAGGACAAAAATATTCTAAAGAGAGAGAGGAACAGAGAGAGAGAGAGAGAGAGTGTGTGTGTGTCTGTGACAGTAGAAATTAGAGTATAATTTGGACTATTTTTGTTTCTTACCATCAGAAGTTTGTTTTAGCTTATTAATATTTTGTGTAAACCTACTTTGTTAAAATTAAAATTTAATCTAAAAGAAATAAATGAAAAAATTTCCTCACTCTCTCTTAAACGGTATACATTCTGTAAAGTTTGTAAGATTTTCTTGTCCTTTTGTACACATTGTTTAAATCGTCTACTAGAACCGAAAACTGATAAAAGATGTAGCTTTTTATTTTAGTCATTTATAAAAACGGATTCTAATGTTTTTACAAATCGGTACATATAGTGAGTTCCACTAAATATAATATCATCATCGAAAAAGACTCTGTAGGAGTTTACTTCCGTGATCGAATTACCACCCCTCTTCCGTTACCGTTGGGTGAGGTCATGAAAACGGACCTCTTAGGGTACCTACCTCCTCGGAGTATCCGATGTCAGGTACCCCAGCGATTCTCAGCCTGTACTGACTCACTGAAGTGAAAGTGAAAAGTGAAAGTGCGTAACCTCTTTTGTTACCGTTGGGTGAGGTCATGAGAACGGACCTCTTAGGGTCCCTGTCTCCTCGGACAACCCACGGCAGATACCCCAGTGCGTCTCAGCCTGTGCTGACTACGGTGAATCGTTCTCGTCGTCGAATTACCACCTTCTATCTCTTTAACTCGTCTCTTCCGTTACCGTGGGGTGAGGTCATGAGAACGGACCTTTTAGGGTACCTGTCTCCTCGGAACATCCGACGTCAGGTACCAGCGATCCTTAGCCTGTGCTGACTCGCTGAAGTGAAAGGGAAAAGTAAAAGTACGTAACCTCTCCCTTTACCGTTGGGTGAGGTGACAAGAACGGACCTGTTAGGGTCTCTACCCCCTCGGACCACCCGACACCAGATACCCCAACGTGTCTCAGTCTGTGCTGACTTCGCTGAATCGTCGTCGTCGTCGTCGTCTCTTCAACTCCGAGTCTCTGTCGCATCTTTTTTGAATATCGAAAGTAAACCCTTAGCAACACCCATCCCACCCTCACTATATATCCCACCGAACCATATATTTTGGTGAGTCCATTTCTTAAGAGGAGGATTTACGTCCTCTGGTTAGGAACCCAGTCCTTCTAGGGGACCTCTTCTTTTACCGTTTCGTGGGGTCAGTCATAAGAACGGACCTTTTAGTACCTGTCTCCTCAGACTACCCGATATATTAGGTACTTAGTCTGTACTGAATCGTTGATTTGTTTGTTTTTGATATATATATTAATGTAACGTTCGAGTTGACTTAAAAGAAAATCAGTATGACGACGAATATAAAGGTAATCACGAATGAATTATTGTAGCATTAATTGATAAAAGAGAAGGTGACTTGAAGTATAAAAACATTTTACCATGTAGTCACACCTTACCCCACCTTCCGGACCCACCGTTTTAACATGACACAAAGGATCCGACCAAACCTTGTATCACCCGTGAGTTACTTACGAACTTATTTATTAACTTATCTACTAACTTACTCTCTCTGAAAATCTCTGAACTTTTATGGAACAAGAATTTTACTTGTTTCATTGTACGAAAGACAGAAGTAAAAGGGGTTTATATATTAACCAGTTACTAACCGAATGCATTCCGACCATCGTCGGATGGTGTACGGTCTTGACCCGACAAAGTATTGGTCTTACGAACACTTTCACCAGACTTCACCCACCATTTGTAACATTCTGTCTTATGGTTGACACGACATCCGGATGTCAACAGTAAACCACACACACACAACCCCCCGTCCCGAAACTCCTTTAAATTATTATTTTAAGTTCTAACGGTAGTTGAAATAACTGAGTTTTGAACTCCTTAAATAATAAAAGTTTTTTCAAAAAGAACCGTTTATCATACGACTGTCAACTCGTGTACCGTTATTTTACCTATTAATTCTAATGATCCTCTTCTTTTAAGCGTACATCCCAATAATATAATCTTGAAAAACTTACTTATTACGTGAGTGTCTTTATTCGAAATAACGTCTTTTGACTAATTGTTTAAATAGTAGACGCATCATCTATAAGAACAACTTACGACTCCGATGACCCTTTATTCTACCTTTCCTGTAAACTTCACACAAGACAAGTGTTAGGAATTAATTTAGTACAAAAGGAGTGTAGGAACATACACCTATTGTATTATAGACCTTTGAAGAGAAAGACATAGAACTCTACGTTCATAAAAGAGGAATATCAGCCATAGTCAAACCTCGGGACATGTTGATTGAAACCTGTTCAAATAGAAGAAATGAGTGAAACATTTGATAGTCGACATTTAACAGTGTCTAACGTTAAACCTCAATTTCTTTTTTCTTACTTCTTTACGTCGAACTTCCGTCCTACACCTATCAGGCAATGTTCACAGTACGAAAGTTCAGTCCGTAAGAATTACCCAAACGTCCATTTTCAATTAAGAATTCTACAAAGACATAAGGTTTAGAGAAGATAGTTTACCCATAGTCTAAACCCGACGAAGGCTTTTGTCCTGTCGTTTTACGGATACTACTATACTAGGTTTCTTCTCAACTCATGTTTGATACTGATAAGGGAGAGTCTCGTATCCTGATTTCTACTGACCATCAGGTATGGGAACCCTCTTCATGGACACCAAATTGAAGGAAGTGACTTGTAAAAGTATCGTAGTCTACACGATGTGTCATAAACAGCTAACAAAGGATCACCGTGTCCCTCGGTCCAATTAAGACGATTCGGAGTAGATTATCTTTCACTGATGTCCGATACCTCATCACCTTTCTTGTGGTAGGAGCTTTATGTCGTCTCAAAACTGAGATGGAGACGGTGGACCTTTAGAAACGTTCAGTGAACCTGTGAGACTCTGAGGTAAAGAGGTGGACAAGATAGTTGGTATCCCAATAGTACTTGTAATTTACTCTACTGGATACATGTTAATATATATTTAACATATACATTTTTCATTTTTCATAATAAAAAGGATCAATATCACTCAGAATAGAACCCATATACAATTTTCCGATGTATTCTTAAAAAATGATTTAATTTTTGTAGGATTTAAAGGAGAAAAACTGTGTAGAGTAAAGTCAAGTCAGCGAGTCAGCACAGGCTGAGAAACGCTGGGGTACTTAGCGTCGTGCGGTCCGGAGGGACAGGTAGTGGTTGAGGGTCTCAAGTGAGTCTGAGTGCAGGTAGCTCAGTCACTACGGTAGGTCAGTAGAGTAGGAGGTGGTAGGGGAAGAGGAGGACGGGGGTTAGGAAGGGTCGTAGTTTCAGAAAAGGTTACTCAGTTGAGAAGCGTACTCCACCGGTTTCATAACCTCAAAGTCGAAATCGTAGTAAGGAAGGTTTCTTCAGGGTCCCGACTAGAGGAAGTCGTACCTGACCAACCTAGAGGAACGTCAGGTTCCCTGAGAGTTCTCAGAAGAGGTTGTGGTATCAAGTTTTCGTAGTTAAGAAGTCACGAGTCGGAAGAAGTGTCTTTTGTCTAGAGAACTTGAATTTCTTCTAAGGAACCATTAGACCAATCTTTTTAAATTTTCATTTTGTTCTTGTAAAAGTAAAGAGAACCCAAAAGTGTTAGAAACACACTCTTTACAAAGGGACCCAGAAACGATGTTGGGTTGTCTTGACCTGTTCCTCAGTCTCCTGGACCCAGAAACAGGTTTCGGTAGTAATTGACATACTGAGACCGTCCAAGATAGTGGAGAGACTCGAACAAAGGGTTTGTCATTTTATTATCCTTATCACAATGGACTAAACGAATAGAGTGTCTTAATAACACCTTTCGTTCACTCTTTTACCTCCATTCGCTGAACGACGACGACACAACGAGTCAACGCAGACTGAGATACTCTGGGGTACTTGACATCGAGTGGTCCAAGGAGAAAGGTACCCTAAAGGGTCCGTTCTTATGACCTCACGCAACGGTATAGGAAGAGGTCCCTAGAAGAACTGGGTCCCTAACTTGGATTCAGAGGATGTAGAGGACGTATCCGTCCTCCTAAGAAAATGGTGACTTGGTGTACCCTTCGGACATTTGGCGAATTATTCAAGATTATTTTAAGAAGAGTTCGTATCGTAAGACGTAGTAAGGAGGTTGTAATGATTATTATCAAACGATTTTAAATTTACCTGAACTGATATTATTCCTATCAAAAAGTAAAACCCTCATACAAAAGGTTTACACGTGAATTTACTTTGGTAATATAGTTACAAACATGCGTTCCAGTCGTTCTTTACCATGATTTTGTGCATTATCGAAATCTCTTCATCGATAAGTTTACCTTCACCTTACGTAATAGAGTTTTATAATCTCCTATCTGGTAATCGGTAAACCAATAATAACGATTTTTTATCAAAATAAAGATATTTATTTTAATAGAATCATAATATCCGTTAGTAAAAGTTTGTAGTCTCGTCGAACCAACAACCACTGAAACAAACTGTGTTGGATTCTACTTTACTTTTTCCTATTTAAGGGGTCTTTTTAAATCAGTTGAATATGTTTGTTCAATCATGACATGGGGTGGATAGTTTTAAATACTGTGAAGAAATTAAAGGACTAATTGACTGAGTTTAGTGACAAGTCTTCCAAGAAACACGGAACCTAATAGATTCGTCAAATATAGTTAGGGTATTTAGTCTATTAACCATTGATTTACAGATTAAAAGAAACACGATACGACTATTCTGAAGATTCCACTCGAATCAAAGTCTTGTTTCTGTCTAAGTGTTTCCTCTTTGTCGTGTAGTCCTTTTACTAAAAAAGGGGGGTGTAATAGACCCTGAAACTGTAAAAGTAAAATTCTTCTTTTCGGTAAATCATTTAGTTTGAATCCATAAGTAGAAGAGAGAGGGGACACACGAAGACTTTATCAAATGACGGTTTTACAGAACTCCAATATACGACTATCCGGGACACATTTATATATGACAACCCTGCCCCCCTCCCTTTCGATATTGAGTATACAATGACCCGTATGACGGTAACTTTTATAAAGTTACCTACCTGAAACATCCTTTCTTGATACTTGTTATAGTCTTACAAACTTTATGAATTGTCTCTTGGTTCTCTTTGTAATTCATTTACCTTATCGAGTAAACATTACACGGTCCATTATGGACAAACCAAGACCTTTCGTTCTCGCTCAATAAAGACAAGAATAGTTGATTCGTGAAAAATTATCAGTCGTGACCCACACTTCTGACGTAGGTGGATAGTGAAACACGGTAGTTACCAGTACTTCTTTCTAGTCTAGTGTTCATCATGTTTGAGGTTCTTTCTCTCATCTCACACGACAACCATTTCGTCTCCAAGAAGGTGACTCGGGATCTTCCTTAACACTTTTGTTGAACTCCAGCTTTAAAAGTTTGTGTCCCGTCCAACACCGATTCCTCCATTCTCTGAACACACCCGTTATTAAATGGTGACCGTAAACTCCTTCTCTGTTTATTTGTACCAATTCTAATGAGAAACCGTTCTCACCCATACATACACACGTACCGACTAAGTGAAACGACACATTGACTTTGATCATACCGCAACACTTAGTTGACAGGAGGTTATTTTTTTATTATTTTTCGATGAAAAACCAATACAAATATGGTCACACTTACAGTGTCTTGACTAACGTTGAGACTGGTGGTTCCGTTCTTTTACCATATATTATAAACCCAATAGTTTCTTAACTCATTTATTGACTCCGAATATATTCTGTTTTAGACAGTCTTTCGACACGGTAGAGAACACGGTAGTTCTCTCAAGAATTGAACATAAACGTTGAAATTCGACGAATATTTCATTTCTGCTGTCTCATATCTAAGTCACTTCGGTCTTTATCCGTTTCTTGATAGGTGTGTTCGTGGGATACGTCCTAAACGGTAAATCTAAGGAGGTAAACTACCACCAAGAGTCAAGAAATATACGAACTGCGGTTCTTGAGGATTTTTTTTTTCGTACGAAAGAAAGGATCAAAAAGACAGAAATGGAACCGTTCCTGAGTTGAGTTTCATCGGATCCTTAAATGGATTAAGTAAATTAAACTCTGTTGACCTTGATATTGAGATCAAATTTTAGGGTTTATAAGCAACTTTAGGACAATGGATGTAACCCAATTCGAAGTGACGCTTTATGACTTCTACCGGAAACCTGGGGGAGACCAGTAGAGCAAATTCCAAGATAACCCGTTTAAGAAAACGAGACAGGACTTTAGAGACATTGTCGTGAAGACAATTCGTGACAAAGAGTTTGAAAGTACACGTATGTTTAGTAAACTCCTGAAACAATTTTTCATCTAACATTCATTCATTCTGTTCACTCCTATCCCGGACTCTAAGAAATAAAGGTCCTTCGAAGGTCCAACTGGTATAACCGGGTTCCCATCTGAAACTCCTCCTTCCGTGATTTAAAAACTGAAAAGATGTGGTAAAGGAGGTGGGTACCTTTCTTCTGACCAAATAGATTAACCACTCTCTCGTTCTTAGACTGTAGCCAAGTTGGTACTAGGAGGACACTTCCGTCTGTTTCCTTGACTCTGGGGAATAACGTATACCGTCGCAGAAAACGGGAGAGGGAAGCGTTGACGGGACGGTTCCTCACCTTCAAAAGAAGAGATAAACCGTCTCGAGACCCGTCAAAGACGGACACCCCTGTCCCTTGCGTGTCGACCCGGATACCGTCTGTCAAGACCTTTCAGTCATATGGACCATTTAGACGTAAAATCCTTCGGGAAGACCGAAGCCAGTTTTATAAGATTTAGGTCGAAGTAGTCGTTAGCTTAACTGGAAGACTGGAAAGTAGACTTGGGAGGAAAGTAAAGAGTCAAACAAGACTTGAGTCATCCCTTCCCTCCCATTAATTAATCAGGACATTTAAGGTCACTCATGACGTCTTTGGGACCGGAGTACTATGTCCTCGAGTAACACCGAAGTACCTACGGTCTGGTATTAATAATAGAAACACCCTAGAAGTCGAGGAAAGGGGGAGTTACAGTTCCCATTCTGTTCCTACTGTCAATAAAACTTATTCCAAAACTTTTACTCCCGTAGACAGAACGACAACGACCTGAAGAATGTAGAAGTCTTGGACGACTTTAAATCCAGGGGAATTTTACGACCTTAAGTCTACTCTCCTCTTCGGACAAAATGGATACCTGGGGGACCCTTTCAGGATACCGAGTCTCGTCATGTCCACAGTCCGAAAACGGATTTTCTTATCCCACGATAAAATTCCTCCAATGTCCGAGATTCTCGATTCGACATTGTTGTCGCCGAGATCAAACCAAATTAAGATAGGTAACTCAGAGGAGAAACCTGTGGAACATCATGGTTAATGAGGAGGTGGTTGAATCTTTAAACAGACAGTGAGTCGGAGTGTACCACTACAACGGAAATTTGGACAAACTGTGTTTCAGATCTGGGAGTCCGTCGGTAACTTTTAGTAGGTTAAAACACAAGAGAAAATATCCTTGACCTAAACACCGTATAAACCTTCTTATACCCGATGTCACAATTTGGTTTTAAGTTTATAGTCGGGACAGATAATAATCGATCTACGAAATCTCAGATCCCGAACAAATTGGAAAGACTCGAGAACCAGTATTGAAAGGAAGGTTCCTCATTCGCAGAAAATTAAAGTACCGACGTTAGTGGTAGACTTCACTAAAACCTCGGGTCTTTTTATTTCAGACTGTGACAAAGGGGTAGATAAAGGGTACTTCACTACCCTGGTCAACGGTACTAGAAACAAAACACTTACAACTCGAAATTCGGTTGAAAAAGTGAGAGGAGAAAGTGAAAGTAGTTCTCCGATAAATCAAGGAGAAGTGAAAGACGGTATTCTCACCACAGTAGACGTATAGACTCCAATCCCTATAAGAGAGCCGTTAGAACTAAGGTCGAACACGAAGAAGGTCGGGTCGTAAAGAGTACTACATAAGACGTATATTCAATTTATTCGTCCCACTGTTATATGTCGGAACTGCATAAGGAAAAGGATAAACCTTGCTCAGACAACAAGGTACAGGTCAAGATTGACAACGAAGGACTGGACGTATGTCCAAAGAGTTCTCCGTCCAGTCCACCGGACCATAAGGGTAGAGAAAGTCTTAAAAGGTGTCAAATAACACTAGGTGTGTCAGTTTCCGAAACCGTATCAGTTCTTTCGTCTTTATCTACAAAAAGACCTTGAGAGAACGAAAAAGGTACTAGGTCGCCTACAACCGTTAAACTAGAGACCAAGGAGACGGAAAAGATTTTGGTCGAACACTTTAATTTTCTACGAATGAGGAACCTTCCTTTCAATCCTGGTTGGATCTATAAGTTTTCGTCTTTGTAATGAAACGGTTGTTTCCAGGTAGATCAGTTCCGATACCAAAAAGGTCGTCAGTATATGCCTACACTCTCAACCTGACACTTCTTTCGATTCGTGATTTCTTAACTACGAAAATTTGACATCACAACCTCTTCTGAGAACTCTCAGGGAACCTGATAGTTTCCTTTAGTCAGGACTTATAAGTAACCTTCCTGACTACGACTTCGACTTTGAGGTTATGAAACCGGTGGACTACACTTCTTTACTGAGTGACCTTTTCGGGGACTACGACCCTTTCTAACTTCCGACTTCCTCTTCCCCTGCTGTCTCCTACTCTACCGACCTACCGTAGTGGTTGAGTTACCTGTACTCAAACTCATTCGATGCCCTTCTATCCTTTCGGACCGGACGACGTCAGGTACCTCAGTGTTTCACAACCTGTACTGACTCGATGATTTGACTTGATGATCATTATAATATTGTAAAATTAAGTTGGAAACGGAACACGATAAGAGGTTCGAAATCCTCTAGTACTGGAGGTTACAGATGAAGGACAGTATTAGGTGTCCTTTTAGGTTTATGTTCGTAACAGACTCAAGTCAACGAAAGATTAGAACTGTAGTTGAATAGTTTTATTTCAGTTCATCATTACACGGAGTTTTATTATACAAGTACAGTCCCTCCTTCTTTAAAAGGAGATACGAAGACCCTATAAAACAGACCCTATTCTTAATTTAACGGTACTCTATGTAATTGTCCTTTTGTAGTTTGTTTTCAAATTATCGTCCATATGTACCCTCTCTGGGTCTTCTTGACTATTTAAACGGTTTTACTGACTTTTGGATTGAAATTTATAATAGAAGTCGATTTCTGTTTTCTGCTCCAATCGCCGTCACCAAACCCTAAAGTTCCCCCTCTTTCTGATAGGTGCACTTCTATCTTTTCGTTAATAAACCCTTTATTTACGACCGACCCGAAGTACCTCTGTTACCCTGTTTCTCACCTGAGACTAGAGATCCGGAACGACTCAAGGGGGGTGGTTGGGATCGGGAATAAGAATTACCTATAGAGACCACTATCGAGACAAGACCTTCTCCGGGAGATAGATTTAAAAAAAATTCCGTCAATCCTCCTTCCAGTTTTAAGGAAGAACTCGGGAAACCCGGAACTATAAAAAGTCGAGTTTTATCAAATGTACGGTTTCTCTATAAAACACCACTGTTCAAAACGAACGGACACATATGTTAAATCTTAAAAGACAATACAATTACCAAGATGATTATAGAAAGTAAGAGAACTATAAAATTTATGTCATTTATATACCATTCCACAGAGACTTCTGAATTATAAACTCCAATTCTCGCTAAGATACTCCCTGAAGGGACCACCAGGGCACTAATTCTAAGACACGAAGGTAAAGTCCCTCGTACCCAAGTTAAGGACAAACACCTTGATTCTAGGACATACGGTACGTCGTACCGGTCTTTTTTTTCTATTATCCATTCACTTGAGTTCTGATGGTCTATTGAAGTCAGGAAGGTATAACTTTCTCTTGTCTATGAGTTCGAACCGTTGTCCAACGATGGAGAATACTAGTTTTGTACTCCTTCAATAATTCTTGTAACTTTACTCTGGACTGACCAAACTATCATTATACGTTTCGTCACAATGTTATATGTTCACACAATGTTACTCTTTGTAGAAGGAAAAAGAAGAAATTTACGGGTGTTCCTTCCACGTATTGGTCAGAGAATTTGAGTAATGAACAAAATTAAAGAAACTGTAGTAAACGACGATAGAGTAGAAGTACCTTTCTTGTGGACACTCTTGGTTGTTATCGTGAGTGAAAATTTCTGAAATACCATTTGTTTATACTTAACAACATTGGTCAGTTTCAGTTTCGAGACTAAAGTATCTTTTAATTCTCCATGTATATAAATCATCCAAAAGAAATACCTCTACCCCTACCACTTCCATTACGGTAAACTATTTCTAGTATGATTGATATTTTTAAACTTGACAACCTTTTTAATAAAAAATTTTGATAAACTAGTTCTCTTACTAAAAAAATTTTCTCCATAACAAAATTGTATTAAACCGTTAACTGTCTTTAGATGTAAAGAAGTTCCGTCACGAGAAATAAACAAACCAAGAGACTGTACATATACAGTCTACGGTTTACGGATCTTGATATGGACTATGAGTCGTCGCAAGTTATTTATGAACGATTTACTTGAGTACATAGTCAAAAAATTATACACTGGTCAGTACGATAATTACCTCTTCCTTTACCGTTGGGTGATGTCATAAGAACGGACCTCTCAGACCACCTACTCCCACGGACCACTCGACGACAGGTACCCCAGCGTGTCTCAGTCTGGGTTGACTTCGCTGAATCGTACGTGCGTACTTACGCAACCTCTTCCTTTACCGTTGGGTGAGGTCATAAGAACGGACCTCTTAGGGTACCTGACTCCTCGGACCATCCAATGTCAGGTGCCCTAGCGTTTCTCAACCTGTTCTGATTTACTGCAGTGAAAGTGAAAGTTAGTACAATCCTGTTTCTCGTGAATAACAGGAAGTGAACAGTTTGACTACTTAAAAATTTTGGAAAAAGAAATTTTCTCTTTACTTTTTTCTCTTTTCTTTTAAAGGAAAAAGTGTTCACACTGGTAAGTAAGGAGATTCACCTCTCTTTATACTCTTGTGTGAGTTTATTCAAGTTTGAATTAACGTCGAGTTGAGACAGGACGAGAACCGTGTCTTACTCTGTTCGGTTTGTTCAGTCAAGTCTTGGAGACAAGGTTGTCACTGAGTCCCTAGACCCAACAAAAGTGAAACTTTGACAGTAAAACCTCCCGAAGATCGGTACACCTATCGTCTCTCCTTACACCTGTTGAGTGGTCTTGAAAAATTAACCGAACCCGATCATCCTTCCAAAGGAAGTTTGAGTTTAGGGGCAATCACCCCTGAGTCAGTATAGTAAAGGAGGAACGACGTTTCTACCGACCCTTTACATCACTGATAACAGGGAAGGTACCATTTTTAGTTATCGAGTTGTCACGTCTGAACTACAACGTGGTATCAAATTTTATATTTAATAATGTAAAATCTCCGTCTTAGACTATCACCCGATTCTCTCTGAGATAGTAAACGTATATGACCATAAAAGACACAAAAGTCGGTTGACTTTTCACTAAGGTCTAAAAGTAAGAGTTGTCTAACCGTAAAGAAAACCAGGACAAATTTACATAGAGAAGGTTACCCGATCACCAAATAATAGTCGAAGGTAACAAAAAAGAGATGACAATAATTGTCTCATACGAAAGAAACTGGGACCAAAGTTGGTCGGTATGACTGCACACTAGACCTGTTTACACAGTAATTAAAAGAAATTGACTAGGACCTTGAACCGATTAATATAAATATATCATCTACATAAAAATGGAGGTCTTGTACCTTACTCTTTGATTTTTGTAAAATGAGTCGTTTAATTCTCTTGTAACTTTTAATTATTTGTTTTTTGTTATCGTCGTTGTCGTTCTTGTTGTTATTCTCGTTTGTTAAAAAACAGGAACTTCCGTACTCCAGTCATGTGTGGAAAGGACTACGAGTTTATGGACAAAAAGAACAATCTAACGTCTCTTACCAAACTCACCAAAACATTGAACATACGCAGGTTCATAACGTGATACTAAAGTACCTAACGAAACAGAAAAATAGTTTCACTTTTGTTGAAAAGACGTAATTACCTTGACTAAAACATCGTCACTAATTTATATAAAGAAGTAGGATCCGATTTTAAAACTAGTTTAAGGATACACTAATAGTGAGGAAGTGTATCCATATCAGAGTCACTAACACATTTCCTCGTAAACCTCGGACAACCTAGTAGGGATTTTAGATCTCTTAGACTAAACGTGTCAGTTAAAAGGAATTCAATAGACCTTTATTAGTTATCGGTTTTATATTCACATTTGACGGCCTAAGAGAAGAACGGAGAGTCGTCTAACACAGTTCGAAAGTGGACAAAAGTACTATAATAAAACCGTAAGGTTCAAGTTCCCGTTAAAGACTATGTTCTTAAGACCGAAACTTAAAAGACCTATAAAAGAACAAAATCTTTTACATCTCGAAACCTATAAATCCCGATAGAGAAACCTAATACAAAACTTATAGAGGATCTACTACAATATGTTGATAAAACTTAATCCACGTATAAATGTGTATCCTTTGAACGACCGGAAGTGTAAAGGAGTGAAAAGAAAAATTTCAGTTGTGTCATAAATGAAGATCTCTAAAGGAAATATATACGACACGTAAGGGATATGGTTCGAAGGGATATAAAATATAAAGTTATAGTATTCTATAACTTTTCTGTTTCCTCACTGACACCTAGGGTATCAGATCTTAGAGGTCCCTGAATTGTTAACCCTTGTAAATGAAGACAGTGGGAGTCTTCTCATTACCATCTTTCCTTTCTTTAACTCTCTGTGACACTGTTTAAATTGTATCTTTACACAATACTTCTAGACTCTTTTGACTCATCTTTTTTAACTCTCAACAATTGAACTTTTTACAATTCATTGTACCGTATATTTAGATAAACCTTTCAAAAACCGAGTAACCATTATCTAAAAACCACACGATTTGCGTTAAAAGAAAACCCCGTCCCCTGTCCTTTGTTCCCTCTAGTTCCTCAACTTCGTCTTCCTTCCAATTTAGTCTAATTAAAAAAACCCCCCCCCCAATTTCTTATATAAAGAAATTTATATTCTGTAAAGAATACAGAATTAATCATATTGACATTTCAACTTATCAAGTCAAGTCAACGAGTCAGCACAGACTGAGAAACGTTGGGGTACTTGACGTCGTGCGGTCCGGAGGGCTAGGTAGTGGTTGAGGACCTCAAGTCAACTTATTTACCGAACACACACAATCAATGAGTCAGAAAAACTACGGTACGTGACATCGGGTGGTCCGAGGAGACAGGTACCCTAAGAGGTCCGTTCTTATGACCTCACCCAACGGTAAGAGAAGAGGTCCCCTAGAAGGGTTGTATCCCTAGCTTGGTCCCTAGAGGGCGTAACATCCGTCTAAGAAATGGTAGACTCGGTGGTGCCCCATGAATTGTAATTTTACACGAAAAAAAAAAAGACAAAAATTAAATAAAAATTTTAAAATGAAATGTTATGACATAACCAAAACGGTATGTAGTTGTACTTAGACGGTGTCCACATGTGTACAAGGGTTAGGACTTGGGGAGAGGGTGGAGGGAGGGGTATGGTAGGGAGACCCAGTAGAGTCACGTGGTCGGGGTTCGTAGGACATAGGACGTAGCTAGGATCTGACCGCTAAGCAAAGAATATACTATAATATGTACAAAGTTACGGTAAGAGGGTTTAGTAGGGTGTGAGAGGGGGAGGGCATCTCAGGTTTTCTGACAAGATATGTAGACACAGAGAAAACGACAGAACGTATGTCCCAATAACAATGGTAGAAAGATTTAAGGTATATATACATAATCATATGACATAACCACAAAAAGAAAGACCGAATGAAATGAGACATATTAGTCGAGGTCAAAGTAGGTGGAGTAATCTTGCCTAAGTTTATATAAGAAAAATTACCGACTCATTATGAGGTAACACATATACATGGTGTCGAAAGAATAGGTAAGTAGACGACTACCTGTAGATCTAACGAAGGTACAGGACTAATTAAAGATTCATTACATCTTAACATTAACATCTTAACAACAGAACAACAGTCGGAAGTCTACAGTGATTTGTTGTAAATATAATACACAAAGGAACACACAATCAGATCGGATTAAATGAAATGACTGATCCTCCGAACACCATCTGTACGATCAACGGATGTGACTCAGATAAAATAGACAGAGACACCATATTCTTAAGGTACGAAAACGAATTTCACCGTTACACGGGTTTTAAGGAACGTTGATCACCACCAGTATACTGGGTAAGAACCGACTACTTTACAATTCAGATGACCACCTCGAAGGTTTTTTATTTTAGGGTAAAAAAGATTATTTTCCACTTTTTAGAGTGAACTGTACACAGACAACAGGAAACGGGAAAAGGAAAGGAGGACGGACATTACTCTTGAAATGTGTACTTCCACGTCGTCGGTAGGACACTAGTATTCTGTTTCCTAGGGTACAATTCCTACTGTTTTATACCATATCATTCTCGAAAAAAGGAACTTGTTAACAAAGTCGGTACCTGAAAGGTGGACATCTCAGGAACATTTTACTCTAGATATCGAAAGACGAACAAATTCGACGAGACCAACCAAAGACAAGGTACGGTGGTTTACGTTAGGATTTACTGAGTCGAATTAAACTGTCACCAAAACATTCAAGATGTTATCCTAGGAAAGATAAAGGTGTCCCTCTGATCTCTGGTTGACAAAATAACAGAGGGAGACACGTCTATTAACTTTAATGGTTGTGTGTTTCCGATTTCAGTAGTACTCCCATAGAGAAGAGACTATCGACTTTGTCAATTATTCTCCTTTACTTTTACGTTACGAAAAACAGTCTAGTAGAAAAGACGGGAACTAGGGGGAATTGACGACAAAACCTTTAAAAAAAACCTTACATGACGAAGGGAGAAGAAATATAGGTAGTTCAGGTAGAACTCTCAGAGAGGGTGGAACGACGGAAAGTAAGACCCAATAATGTTTACGTATTAAAAGACCTGTGTAAAATGTTGGATAAAATCTCGACTTTCCTGGAGTCTTTACGAGAAAGAGGTACACCTCTTTTTTCTTACTCTATTAACACGTCCACTTTTAAAGATACACTTTGTTCTGAATAACAGTCAGAAACACACACTGTTCGTGACTAATGTTATCGTTTGTGAATACTACAAAAATGATATAAAGGTCGGGTCATGATTTGTTGTAAGTACGAAATAATTGTAAAGTAGGAAGGTTGTTGTAGTGTTCTTTCGTAGAAGTAAAATGTCTACTCCTTTGAGTCCGTACCTTTCCACTTCATTGAAGAGTTCCAGTATATAGATCAGTACGGAATGAAGTTCCTTCAGACCCTTTACCTTGTCACTTGGTGAGTAGGAAGTGGTATTGTCTACAGTTCGTTTATTTTTATAGTATACTAATAAGACAATGTCCAATTATCTTTGGAGTTATCAACGGGACAGTGTACAATTAGTGAACATTCATCAAGCTCCTATCATTCTAGAGGTAAGTACGTGAGATATTTGCTCGCCAATGATATAAAGTCCGTAATTCGGTGTTTAAGGTCAAGAACGAAGGTCCCTTGAATGTCGAATATCCTCCTCTGACTCTTCGTTTTTCCGTTCATTCACGACAGAAGATATACACCCATCCTCTCCGTCACTATCTCTTCCACAGTATCCGTACCTGTCATAGTAGTCGACTCCTGTTTTCCATCGTTTCTCGTGCTACGTGTCACCGTGTAGTCCACCCGTCACACCGACCTGACAATTGAGTTCACCAGTATACCGATGTTCATCCTACACTCAAACGAGCTATTCTCTTCACTCTTCAGTAGTTTACCGAAGTGAATCTTCTCACTACACTAGTCCAAATATAATATCCTTTTAGTGGGACCGACAAGATATCCCCGTTGCAGTTTTACTCCAAAAACTAAGACAGAAATCTTCTGTAGTAAAGAAACAAAAAGTGTAAAAAACAAAAGTATGGTGTGTACTATTTATGAGTTGTCTTTGACTCCTTTCTTTTTTCGTCTAAGGAACGAAATAGTGTTTATGTAGTCCTGTAACCCTATTCTTACCTAAAAAGACACATATAAACCCGTTAAATCTTATTTAACGAAGGCCACTTATACTCGATCAGAATAATATCTAAACTCTGTCTCGTTATAACTCAAACCGAAGGGGTCACCGAGTCTCCATTTCTTAGGTAGACATTATTTCCTCTGTACCTCTAGGCCCAAGCTAGGAACCCAGCCTTTCTAGGTGACTTTATCCCTTACCGTTGGGCGAGTCATAAGAACGGACCTTTTAGGGTACCTGTCTCCTCGGAACACCCGATGTCAGGTATCCCAACGTTTCTCAGTCTGTACTGGTTCGTGAGTATGTAGTGTGACTAGAATGTAGTCATAACTCTAATTACGTAAACACATGTAAACTGACACAAGTTTCGAAAGATACTGACTTGTCTTTCATGTTATCCGAAATATTATTATTATATTATTATTACGTGAGAGAAAATCGTTTGAATGCATATTTTTACTTTTTGAAAGAACGGGAAAGATTTTCCAGCTCACGAAATAGGACTTCCCGTGGAGAAATTCGGTGTAACGTTCCGTAGGAGTAGTGTCAATCTCAATGAAAAGATTTAATCGTTTTTGTAGGGTCACTGATGAGATACAGTGTAGTTTCAACACTCTGTTTTTTTTCAATCATTAATACGTTTACTTTGGAAGAGGTGAACACGATTTATCATTACTATCAGGAAACAAGGTACTAAGTGATAGTACGAGTCAGGTAAGTGTACACACACTGACGGGAAAGACTCGGTTGCACCTTCTTCTTTTGTTTCGGGGTAAAAGTTGTAGTATAGGTCACTACTACTTACAGACGTTATTTCAGGCATTATACTGTGTGTTATGAACATGTTATTTATGACTTTTTATTCCTGAGTACGACTTTTCTACACTGGTAAAGTAAACACTTACAGTAAAAAATGGGGGTTGTTTGTCTGTTGTAAATTGAACTAGTTTAAAATTTTAACGTCAAGGATAACGTTAAGGACCATCACTACATACGAACTGGAGAGGTCTACTACCTAAATAATTAAACTCATTATAATCTTTTTCAAATAATGAACCACGATTAGGAAAAAATTTCTTTATTACGATCACAGAGTGACTTTCCTTTTTTCTCAGAGTATACTAATTGAAGTATAACCATGTTTTAATAATAATTTAAAAAGAATTCCAAGTATTGTCCATTCCTTTTTATCAGATACATTAAGAAAAAAAAAAAATTATTTAGAAATTAAGAATGTACGCAAGGGTTTGTACTTGGGGGGAGTGTGGAGGGATCAGGTACATTAAGAATCACGAAAGAAGTGAAACTAACAAAGTGTACGTAACCACTAACTAATAAAACCCATGAAAAGTAGTAGAAGAGATTCTAGACAGACACGATAAATGGTCGTTACACTGAAACTCGTTGAATTAGATTCTAGAGTAAAAGATGTGAATCTAAGATACTTTATATCTGTTCATTATGTTGGTATTCCCCAATAGTACTCCTAGTTTACTTTTTTACTTTTACAGATTGTGTATAATTCGAGAACAACATTGTGACGAGAAATCTTTCACCTCCAGTGTAGAGCTTTAATTTACTTCCATTCCTTCTGTTATCTTTGTCTGTCCATTCAAGAAAAACACACTATAAAAACGAGGAAAGAAGATTTAAGTTTCACTCCTCACAGTTGTTTTAAGAAATAACGACAGGAACTTGTTAAAATCCTTCCAAGTACCCTTAAACTTTCTTAAAACTTAGTCATTTTACTCGGGAACGATATACGGTATACTAACACGATATAAAAAAAGATCATGTCGACTATTACTTAAAGGAAGGGTTGAAAATTACCCTTCTCTACAGTGTAACGGGACAGAGTTTTTACAGAATAATTTAGACTGAGACTCGGAGACCAGAGACTCCACAGTCCAAACCTAGGGATCCTAGTATGTTTCTACACATACTTGTTACTCTGACTTCGTGTCAACACCAACAGAAACGTCAACGACGAAAGTCCGGACCGGGACGTGAGATACCCTTGTGTTTGGAACATACTGAAAAGGTCAAGAGGGTCAACAGAGGAGGAAGTGGAGGGAACCGACTACGAGGTAGACTTATAGTGACGGGGACATAAAGTCCGAACCTACTATATGGTAGACCGTCCTATACCTTATACTAAAAGGCTCACGGTGGTTCCCTGGTCACCTTCTCTTTGTGTCTTCAAGTCTCTCAATGGAGAGATCCTCCTCTTAGAACTGGTGACTCTTTACCCTCTCTTGGTTCTAGTTAATGGACAGAAAAAACCAGGCGCACCTGAAAATGTTTACATCAAGGAGGAACGTTTGAGTGGTCCTCTTCTGGAAGTACGGTTGACTTGTACGGACGACTCGTCGGACACTATAGAAATACGAAAGACTTCACCCTAAGTCAAGTATTAAGTAACATAGTGTAACAAAGAGTAGAAAGGTGTGAGGGAGAGGGACAAAGGGAATAGGATTGACGGGACTCGAACGAGAGGATTCGTTTCAAACTACTATAATCAGAAACGGGATCAAGAAGGCATAGTTTTTGGTTCGATTCTACAGTGTGTCGGTAAGGGGTAATGCACGTCGTACCTTTACCTCATGTTTAGAAACGATATCCTCCCCTACAGGGAAGATTCAACTAGAGAAGGGTCAGAATCCTATAAGTAGGAAAGACACAGTCAGAAAGGATCATTCAAGTATAAAGGTTTTTTTTTTTTTTGTGATCTACTCCTTAACGGAAGTCCACCGAAATGTAGAAGACAAAGTGTGGACTTGTGGTTTCAGTGTTTAATGAAAGACACAATCCCTTATGGTCTGAACCTAGAGTTCGAGTCGATAATAGAATTCCACAGTCTTTTATTTAAGAGTCAACTAATAGAACGATGTGATCGTCGAGAGATAAAGTCATAAGGAGTGTTTGTAGGTTTGGTGACTTTTGTCTCCTCTAAGTAATTTTAGGGTACCTTACGAAGTTTTCCCAGTCTCCCAAAGAAATCGAAGGACCTCGAAATTCTAAACATCAAAGAAATATCTTTGTACTTGAAATTTAAATTAGATGGTTTTTCTCAAACCCCACTTTTAAATCCATTTTGACGATGTATTTTTCTTTGACGAAGAAACAAGGGAAAAGGAGTTTCAATCCTATTATTTATTGGATCTTTACTCTTCGTAGACTTGTCACTCTGTAGTAGTACCCTCTCCTTCTGTTTTTAAAAGGTGGTGGATCCTCAAATAAATACTTTATAACAATCCCTCAAACCATATGTTCACCCGACATCTCAAATTTTACAAAAAAGCAAGAACAGGATCTCTATGATCGGTTACGATGATTTATTCAAAATTTTGAACTCACGTATTTTAATCTTTCCTCCATTTTACTGTCAATGAATGTTCACTATATTAGTATATGAACTTATAAGTTCTATTAGTCGACTTTTTGAATGTAGGTATTCTGTTGATTCTTTTGTAATCATTAATTATTCGGTTTTATCTTTTTTAAAAATACATGGACCCATTTTTTATATAGTCTTCCTTTACAGGGTAAATCTCTGTTATCTCTCTTTCTCTATTTTGTGAATCTACATTATGTTTTTCTTTCCTACGTTCTAAATATATTTATTTTTAATTTTTACGATGACTTTTATATTTTGTCCACTTATTTATCTTTCTGTCTCGAACAAGAACTTATATTTTAAGGCACAGTATTCATATAATTAAGAACGATTCAAAAATCTAGATAATCTTGACTAAGATTCAAAGTATACTCTTTTATTTGTACGTGTTTAACAGTCTTACCCTTCCTTATTCCTTTCTTTTGAGTGGGATCTCTTTTATTTCGGTTGACATTTCAATGTTATTAAATACCTTGTCCGGCCTCAGGTCTTTATTCTCGGTGTATGTCTTTTCCCCTTAGTCCAACAGAACTCCCATCAATCAGAACCACATTTTTGAACAACATTCCTATTTAAAATTTTTATAAATCGATTGAGTTTTTACGTGTCTGAGACGAAACCGTCAAAATAAAAAATCCTTAATTAGTATACTTATATGAGTCTTTGTAAGTTCATAGATGTCTGTATAAAACATTGTAAAGACATTATCACTTTCGTTTTTGTTTTAGGTTATTTTAGATTTTAAAATTTTCGTCTGTTGGTCAATTAATTCGATACTTTATCGGTATTTTACCTGATAATTCGTCGGTAGATTTTGTAATATTCCGTCGAAATGTACGTAACTATGTTGAACTGGAGGTTATGTCAAGTTCACTTTCTTGGTTTCTCACGTATATGTGTATACATGTGTGTGTATGTGTATGAATATGTATTTATGTGTGCATACAGACACACACATTCTCTCGATCAGTCTTAGAGTACAAGATTCCATGGTATCTTTCTTTCTTTCATTTCAACGAGTCAGTACAGGTTGAGAAACGTTGGGGTACCTGATATCGGACGGACCGAGGAGGCAGGTACCCTAAAAGGACCGTTCTTATGACCTCACCCAACGGTAAAGGAAGAGGTTTTGAAATAGGGGACCTTAAGGAGTCCGGTCTTATGACCCCACCCATAGGAAAAGGAAGAGGTCCCCTATAAGGGTTGGGTTCCTAACTTGTGTCCAGAGGGTTCAACATCCGTCTAAGAAATGGTCGACTCGGTGTTCCCTTCAGGTTCTTATGACCTCACCCATGGGATAACGAAGAGGTCCCCTAGAAGGGCTGGGTCCTTAGTCCGGTCCCAGAGGACGTAACGTCCACCTAAGAAATGGTTGACTCGATAGTCCCTTCGGGATTCTATGGTACTTCACTTCACTTCACTTCACTTTCAGTGAGTCAACACAGGTCGGGAAACACTGGGGTACCTGATATGTCAGGTACCTTAAGAGGTCCGGTCTTATGACCTCACTCATCTGAAAGGGAAGAGGTCCCTTAGAAGGTTTACGTCCCTAGTTTGGGTCCAGAGGGAGTAACGTCCGTCCAAGAAATGATCGACTCGATAGTCCCTTCGGGTGCAATGGTAACTCGTTCAAATTTTTAGGTATCCTTAAACTATTGTTATCGTTTTTAAGTGTTGGTGCGTAAGAAAAAGTGACAGTTGTAGGGTTAGAGTGTGGTGACAAGACTATTGATTTATATGTTTGTATAAATATAAAGTCTCTACTTCGTTTAAACGGATTAATTTTAAATTGATTAAATTCCATTATTACGAAGGATCCCCGAATAGAATCCGAAGAGACCACCGAGTCTGTCATTTCTTAGACGGACGTTACATCCTCTGAGTTCAAGCTAGGGATCCAACCCTTCTATGGGACCCCTTCTCCTACCGTTAGGAGAGGACATAAGAACGGACCTCTTAAGGTACTGGTCTCTTCACACCTCCCGATATCAGATACCCCAGTGTTTTCTCTACCTGTACTCACTCGTTTTTATGAAAGTGTTCACGAACAGATAGAGTCAGATGTTTGATATAATTTATTGTTTTATCAAAACTTATTATAAGTCCAGATGTAAAGACTTTTGTGAAGAAACGATTCTCATAATTTTGTAAAAGGTAAAGAAAAGTTCTCTTGTTAAATAATAGTAAATTTTAAACAATGAAATAATTATAAAAGAAAACATCTAAAAGTTGAAAAGTTTTCATATACTGTTCCATACAAGTACCCGGAGAACAAAAAATTAGAGTCCCCATCAGAAAGGGGTATGACAATGTCATTTTTTTTTTCTTTTTGGGTTTTCTGACTATAAACTCTGTAGTCACTGATAAATTTCCTTCACTCGTAGAATTATGTACTCGATTACTCCTTCATCGATAATAACCTCTGTTATATTATTAGTGTAATGGCTAATGTTAGAAAGTAGTTGATGTATTAAGAAGACTTCGGTGTATATTCAATAAGAGGAACCGTCAAAAGGACGTTCGAGAAAATGTAACATTTAGAAATGAGTTAGTACAAGTCATAAAAGATCTTTAATGAAAGACGAACACTTTCGTAACTGAAATATTCCTACTATCAAATAACCAGTTAACAATCTAGTTTTAAATCAACGAAATGTAGTAAAAAGTGAAAAATTCTACAAAAAGATTGTAACAGACAACCTAGGAAATCACGATAGTAATGAGTTTGTTTACCACCTTGAATTTTATTACCCTACTTATCTTTATAACCATTAATAAAAGTATTTAGAAGTATAACATATCTTTAGAATGTTATAACGTTGACAAATCATAAATAGTCTACAATTATTTACAGGTATTATTTTTCACTTTAACGAAGAACCTCTAGACACTATGTGTTGTCGTGTGATTTCCGAGACTCTTTAGGACGTGTTTCTTTAGACCGAAACAAATTGAGTCAAAAAGAACTAAGATAAACTAGGACCTTAAGGAAAAGACACAGTCCTTGGAAACTTTACGACCACACCAGAGTAGTTTATATGTACAGATGGGCGAAGGAATATGAAGCGACGGTAAAAATAAATAGTACACATACTGAACTGATAACTAGATTGGACTGTAAACAGTACAGGTCGACTGAAACAAGTGGGGACAAGGGAGTGATAACGACCTTAGAGGAGGGACGACCAGTGACTGTAGAGTAAAGCTTATGGTAGTCGGCAGAAGGACCAAACATTTTTTTTACCTCTTTATACTCTTTACTGATTTTGATACTGACGGTAGACGAAAACGACAGTGTGACAGTGAAGTCTAACAAACAGTGACTCTTGCACTACTCGTACTAAGGACCCTATATCTTCCCGAACCAGAACATGAGAGGTGGATGCCCGGTAGACCCCGTCCGTCGCCTCCACTCGGTTTCTAATGTCAGGACTCTCCATCTTAAACGGTCACTAATCTAGAGGACCGTTGCACAGGTGTTCTTGAGACTAAACATAAAGTACAAAATATACGACAGACGACTGGAGAGAAATGTTACCTCGGTTTCATACACACCCACATTACGCTTTGATTCAAATCCAGGACGTCGGACAGAATTTGGTACCGTGTCCCTTCTCCACCCCAACGTTCAACTTGAACACAACTTGAACAGACGAAGGACAAGTCAACCATACTTACACAATAACTCGTCTTTTTTTTTTTTTTTTTTTTTGGGTTTTTGAAAGGTGACTCTGAATTTACCGATATGACTTTGGATTGGACTAGAACGACGGTGGTACCGAAGGTGTGTATCCACAGAGACACAAATGGACCCCATCGGAGACGATCGACAACCGTCCGGTCCGCTATAATCCCTTCACCGGTTTTTGGTCCCCATTTCCCGACTACCTGTCCCTCCGGGATTCTCACTCCTGGATATATTAGGTGACTGAAAGGGACCAGTGGAGGGGACAAACTGAACACATTCAGGGAAGGTGGAGACAGTCGAGACTTAAAGTCTACGTATGGGGAGAAGACAACAGGTCACGGAAAGACCTTGTGTGGTTATTTTCACGGTAGAACTACAGAGACGGTCCCGTATCGATACTAAGTGTCTAGGGTTTGGAATATTTAGTATACAGATACATCGGAAGTTCGAAACGAGTCTCCACAGGACGTAGTACCTGGAGAATATTGAGGTGACCTGTCTTAGATCGATCCTTTATAAATAGACTCTCAGAAGAAAGACATTATAAAAAGAGGGTAACTACTTCTTTAACTGAATTCGTTGTCAAAATTCCTGGTTTATTTGATCTCTTCCCCATTTTTATCGTTACTGTATAAATTTCAAACTTTCACTTCACCTTTTACAGTTTTTAATCTCCAACATGTTTCTTAAACCATTAGAGACCTATAATACGTTAGGTTGACACCAGGAATCTGTTACGACTTCAAAAATCATAGATGATCTTACTTCTATCTCGAACCTTACAGTCGGTCTGAGTTGCGAACGACAAAATCTTTTTGGTGGATGTTTTGACTAGAGTCACCTTTTAGGTTGGTGTCATTATTTATCGGACTCCTCGGAGAACATAGAAATATTTTTAAGTTTCCACGGGTCCGTGAAAGACTGTCATAGAAGAAAGGGGAGACAACACCTTACTTTCCTTTCGGTTACCTTCGAAAGAATTCACGAATTCTTTCAAGAATTCGAAAGACGTTCACGAGGACCGTGAGATACATTGTATTGGGTACCTTGTACCTTGAACTAGAACCTAAAGGGTAAGATCGTGAATGAGTTGGTCTATGTCACTCTGCCGGAACGACATTAAGTAGGGACCAGAAGAGAAACCGAGAAGAAAGTGACGATAGTCCAATAATCGACGAAATACAAAACGACGAGGTCAAAAGAAGAAGTATTGGTTACTGATGCTTCAGTCCATGAACCAGTTAAAGGATCTTTAAACCGTCACTTATATTACTGGTACGAAGTGAGAAGTTACAATTACTTAACCTTTTGAAAGACTGAATTATGTGTAGAAATCTCGAAAACCTGCAAACGAGTAGGTATGTCATCATACAATCTCACGTCTACTTTAACCAGGTGAATCAAATCCTTTTCCAGATTTCGGATCTCTTTTACGAAATCAGTTGTTATACACCAATCGAAATGAGTCTTACTTCTCTTACCTTATACCGTCCTCCAGTGTTTCAGGTTTACGAGAATTCTTAAGAAGGTCCAACGTACTCAGTTTACAGGAAGGAGAATTCTTCATAAACTCTATTTTGAAGCTTTTACCTGTCCTTGTTACCTCGACTCACTCGTGGACTAAGAGTAGTGGGTGACATCACAAACAAAGTGAAAGGATGTAAAAACTTCTCGATAAGGGACAATCGTTGAGTTATCAATTTTCTTATACGACACACGATTCGTTTCGAATTCTAACCCGTCCCATCACTTTGTCTCTTCCCTTGGAACAAAGAAGAGACTCGGGTTCCCCTTTGTCAATTTCGTAGTAAGATTTTCAACTACAACCTTTTTGGGTTCCTAAGTCAAAAGATCGTTGCACCCTTTTTGTGACCCGACCCTTCGATTGTAAGATCACGACCTAGATAGTGTCCCATTGTTATTCGAGTAAAGAACAGACATCTCGTGTTCCTATAGGTTACTCTTGCTAGAAGCTCTAAAGACAATCGAAACAAGAAGTCGTATTGATACATTGAGACACCATTTATTACAATGTCTAAAAAATCTAAAAAAAGGGTGTTACTACTTAGATATATAAAAAGATTGTTTATTTAACCGTATAAAATCATTTTATAATTATAAAAGTTCTGTTTTCTTTTGACTTGTGGTAAAGGAGTCTCCACCTTAACGTATATATTATAAACACAATGATATGAGAGAGTAAAGACTACCCTAACTCGTGTACTTATAAGTTTCCGTTTACCGAGATTTAGAACTACCTTTCAAGGTACGATTTTTGTAATGTCTTAACACCCACGACTACTCTTAAATTTAGTCTTTCTCTTTAAGTCATCGATAACTAGTCTATTTATTGCTTATCTAAATATTGATAACAGTGTTTACGTTTAAACTTTCATGAAAGGATTTCGTTTTATTTGTAGGTAAATTTTTTATTAGACTAGAAATTAATAGTGAACTTTATTATAAGAGAAGACTATGAAAACCGGGAGAAAATCAAACTACACATAAACAACAACAAACCAGTAATTCAGCACAGACTGAGAAAACGTTACATATCTGATATCGGACGGTCCGAGGAGAAAGGTAACCTAAAGGGTTCGTTTTTATGACCTCACCCACCGGTAAAGGAGGAGGTCCCCTAGAAAGCTTGAGTCCCTTGGTTGGATGTAGAGGACATAAAGGACGTAACGTCCACCTAAGAAATGGACGACTCAGTAAACCCTTCTTTGGTCGTTTGTAAAAAAGGTCTTAACGTTTATATGGACCGAATTTTAAATTCGTATTACTTTAAAGGAAGATATATGGTAAAGTCTTTGATTCTCTTAAAACCAAGGTTTTACATCATTAACGTGTTTTACTTTTAGTTAGGGTACTCTAAAAAAAAATTTCTTTGTGTAAAAAATTTTCTAAAAAATTTTTTACACCTGGTAAAAGATTACAGAAGTAACTTACACAATGGTATAACGAAGACAAAGGACAAAAAACTAAAAAACCAACACACCGCACACCAGAGAATCGAGGGGATGGTGTCTAACTTAGACGAGGGGAACGTAACCTTCCACTTCAGATTGGTAAACTAGAGGTTCCTTAAAGGACTATGTGTAAAAATGACCGAAAAGAAAGGAACTGAAATCTAGAAATACTTCAACTAACAGAAGACACTCAGGGGTTCCTCTTAACCTATGTAACATAAACCAAAGATAGTCTGTAACTAAAAATAGGAGAGAGAGGTGAGGTTGTAAAAGAATAGGTGGATTCCTGCCCCCTCGGACCACCCGACGGCAGAGACCCCAGCGTGTCCCAGCCTGTGCTGACTTCGCTAAATCGTCGTCGTCGTCGTCGTTCTGATAACCTCTGGTATCCAGGACGTCTCTCACCACAAGACAACAGTACACTGGACAGTCCTCATGAAAAGAGGGGAAAATGACAATGAGAGACAACTTGTCCGTGTTTCAGTAAAGACAAACACTGGTTTATCTTGAAAACCCTTTCGTTTCAAAATTAAAGAGAAGAACTTACAATGACAAGTGTTATTCTAATTCTATTCAGACATCCTTCAATCCCCGAAGGAACCACCGAGTCTGTCATTTTTTAGACGGATGATCCGCCCTCTGGTCCCAAACTAAGGACCCAACCCTTCTAGGGGACCTCTTCCCTTACGGTTGGGTGAGGTCATAAGAACGGACCTCTTAAGGTATCTGTCTCCTCGGAGTACCCGATGTTAGGTACCCCAGTGTTTCTCGACCTGTCCGGACTTACTGATTGTGAAAGTGTTACGATTGATGACACTATCAAAAGAAAGAAAGAAAAAAAAAGGTCACCACGGGACGTCGTACGTCCTATATATAGTCAAGGGGTTGGTCTCTACCTTGGACACGGAGAATATAACCCACGTACCTCAAAGAATTTAGGACCTGATGATCCCTTCAGGGTTCATCAATGGTATAATGTCAGTTTGATAAAGAGGGAAGACTTTTGATTGAGTAACAGTATGGAGTGAGAAGAGAATCTCGGCTTCCGAAGAACGTAGGTGTACGTACATCTAAAACCCGTCTAGAAGAGTGGTCAAATGTCAGTACGTTTGTATATAGACTTTGAGTAACTTCGTATGTTACATATACGTCAAACTTCAGGGGAAGGATGTGCTCCTACCCGATTCAATGAAGTCAGTACAGGCTGAGAAAAGTTGGGGGACTTGACATTGGGTGGTCCGAGGGGACAAGTACCCTATGAGGTCCGTTCCTATAACCTCACCTAAAGGTACGGGAGAAGGTCCCCTAGAAGGGTTGGGTCCCTAACTTGGACGTAGAGAACCCAGAGGACTAACCGTCCACCTAAGAAATGGTGATCACGGTGGACCCTTCGGGTATATTCCTATTTGTATCTTTATTTTTTTCTGCGATCCTTGATATTTGTACCATTTCGTGCACCGTCTCTTTCTCTATAAAAATGTCATGGCGAAACACTCTCTGGTTTCTTTAATTCGACTATAATTAGAATTTTGTAAAGACATCCCGGTAAACCTACCCTCCCTCCCTCACAAACTCTTCCTAGTCCGCTTCGTCTCACTTTCCCTTACCCTCCCTCTTACGTAACTCCAATTGTTAGGTACCCGGAACGTTAGTATTTTCATAACTACTATGTGGTAAAAAGTCAGTCGTTTACTGTTTCTAAGTTCTTCACTATTATGAATCAAACCCTTTCCCATACCATTCTATCTAAGAGAGAAAACATCGATTAAATAACGAAACGTTAGGTAAAAAAAAGGATGAAAGCGACTATTTATAAAAGATATGTAGTATCTTTTACTCTTCAATTTATAGGAGATACAACAAAAGGTCCGTCTTTAAATCCAGTCTCGGTATACTATCATCTGTTAAAGCAAAATTGGAAAAATGTATAAACATCACGAAACACTTACTACTGTGTAGTCGCCGACCCTCCGTATGATTGACGAAAAGTGTATGACGCCTGCCAGAACGACACACGAAGAAGGTGGAGAGACATCTTCCGTGAGACTTGGTCGATCTGTCAAAGGACTTCCGTAAATCTGAGGGTCCTTGTATAAGGAGAAATTCGAAAACTAAAATTGTCTTATTTCATCTGTCTCTATACGTCACCGGATATAGTTCAACAGGTACTAATTTATGTACTTAAGTGGTCATGGTAAACGGTTAATGGTTCTTTTAACCAACTTATTAAATGGAAGTCAATATTATGTCTTTGTAGACACGACAGTACAATCTTGTCTTTTTCAAAGTCATAATTATATTACCATAGTTTCTCAAAAAGAATACGGTAATTTTTGTTAAAACGTCTAAACAATTCAAGTAATTGACTAAAGGTTTATGTCGAAAACTCACTCTTTTTTTTAGTCTTTACGTAATACATAATTACTTACCTACTCCTTCCCTTTCTGAGGTTCTTATTTAACATTACACTCAATAGATATAAATAGTTCATTCTTATAAATAAGAAAATGTTTATCTTAGAAATTGAAGTAAAAGAACCGTCACTGAACAGTATCCTTCCTTTATTATGGTAGACTTTATTTACTCAGGTATATATAGTAGTGTCTCATACGTATTATAGTATAACAAGGGTACAATTAAGTCCTTTCCTTTCCTCTTTAATAAGTCACACAAAATAGTTCGTCGACTCTTCGTTCATTTGTAGAATATAAGAAAAACACTAAAAATAATATATAGGTTTTATAAATTGATAAAATTTTTACTTCCTACATGTATTTAATAAAGAAAGAAAATTAAATTCTTTTAAAACTTTTAATGACTTCAGAGTGTTATTATTACGTTGATAACAGTAAAAGTACGTAAAGGAGGTGAAAAGTGTACACATATGTATCCAATCAATCTTAAAACACTCATACTAGGTGTGCAAGGTGGGTGCATCTAAATAATATGAAGAAACCAAATTCGGAGGAGGGTCTTTAGACCCCTCCTTAATACTGTCTGTTTACCAGACGTTGTAAATTTGGACGAACCAGTCTCATGATTCCGGGAATTATCACTGTCAAAGTTTCATGGTGTACTGTGGAACTGTTGTCATCTTATCAGTGAAGAGGAACCCCTTTGAGGTTCCACTAAAGAGTCCGGTGACGACTATAAAAACGAAGAGATTCTGTATATTTCTAATAGCAGTGACAGAAGTGAAGGAATTTAGAAGTCACGTGACTTCAGACAGACACCGGAAAATTCGACGAAATGTCCAGTAGTGTACCGAAGAGGTAAAGGTTTATGGGTCAAGTCAGATCAGAACTGGAGACTTTGTGTACTAGTATAGGAATAAGTCGAAGGAGTCGGACTCAGACCAAAAAGAAAAAAGGAAAGGAAAGGTATAGAGATCCGAAGGATCCACCGTGATCACCATTTCTTAGGTGGACAGTTACGTCCTCTATGTTCTCAGAGCCCAAGCTAGGGACTTAGACCTTCTAGAGGACCTCTTCCTTTACCGTTGGGTAAGGTCATAAGAACGGACCTTTTTAAGGTACCTATCTCCTCGGACCAATCGACTTTAGGTGCCCAAGTGTTTCTCAGTCTGTACTGACTCGTATGTGTGTGTGTGTGTGTGTGTGTGTGTGTGTGTGTGTTGAAGAGGTTAAAATCAAGCCCAGATAACACACACACACGAAACATAAACGACAAGTGTTTTAGGAATGTTGAGATCCACATTAGACTCCAGTTCGTCGTAGTCGGTTAGGACCGTCCGGGGTATCTGGATAACTTAGTCTTAGACGGAGACTGTTCTCCGGGTCCACTGGACGAACGTGAAGTTCAACCTCTTCGGGACGAAATTTACTACCACAAGACAGGAGACGATAAAAGACAGAAAAGGACCTATTAGTGTAGACACGGTCTGAAATTGAAAATATAGGAATACTGAAAGTTTCACTGAGATCGACCTACACAGAAACCTCACGATCCGGAAGTAAAGTTAAACGAATTGACACACGTATAGGGTATCCGAGTCACTCGATTTACACAGATTATAACTTGAGTAAAAGTGAACGAGGAGAGAGACGGGTTCGTGGGCTTGTCCTTTGGGTAATAAGAACTGAGGAGGAAGAGGGTCGTCACCATCTTATCTGATTATCTCTTCGTAGTCACTATCTCGTATTATGGGACCCTTTTAAATTTTAATTTACGAGAATAAAATAGTGTTCAGTTAAGAGGGGGAGGGAGGGTGGATTTCTCTCCCCCTTTTTTTAGTTAGTTCCAGTCGACAGTCTGGACCAAACGAACACCGAAAGACTCTCTCGTACTACATAAAAGGTAACCTTTTGTGAACGTTCAAACCGGATCGGATCGAGAAAAACAAACAAAAATTATCAAACTTTAGTCTCATCTCCCTTTTAGCTTAGAATTTGTTCAGTCAATTTTCACCTTCACCTCCAGGAAAGGATTACGTTCTCTACTGCTTTTATATATGTAGGACCAAACAGAGGACTCACGATAATTTTCCTTTGTAGATATTACGAAACCTTAAACTGGTCTACAACTACAAAGAAATAAGGATTTCGAGATACGAAGGTCCTCACTTTCAAATACAATTCGAAAGAATAAGTCCTAAAAGCAGCGGGATACTTATTGTATATCTCAACTCAATTAGACAAACATTAATCAACTTTACTGTACACACCCCGGTCTCTGACGACAAACGGATGCTTATGGGTCGTAGGGGAGGAGGAACCACTGTCGTAGGACTGAACTAGACTCCACTGGAGATGGGACTTTCGTAATCGTACCTCTCGTTCGTCGGACGGACTTACTTTTCGGTATACGACGTCGTTGAGATGACGGTGGTGGGAGAAGGACGGTACGAGACCTCACTCGTAGTAGGATACCCTTGGGGTGTGAGACCTGTTCGACACTGGCGGGTAGAGGATCAAGTCTTGGAGGTCCCCTCGTTCGACCGAGGAGGAAGTTTCGAGGGGGACCCCGGGGTCGTACGACCGGGTCACTCACTCGTGATCAGGGTACCTTGTTGTGTGAGACTTGTAGAGATTCGTCCCAATCGTAGAGATTCCAGAAGTTACGGTAGTAAGTGGACATACCACATATATTTCCGTAAACGATAGACCTGGCCTATTGATTGGTGGTAGACATTGTACCAAACATATCCCTTTCACACAAACCGTGCGGTTTGTAGATTAAATGATTCGTTGTAAACGTCGTGCCGGACACACACATTCACCTACGGACGGTCCCATACACCTGACTCTACTTAGTCCTTAGTTCTCAGTGCTTTACTTTTTACCTAGATTAAGGATTTATACCGACACCGATCCTTGTCTAAATCTCTTCGTTTGGGTATCTTCCAACTTAACTCACCTTTTTTTTTTTTTTGGGTCGGTTGATCGTTAAACTATATTAAGTTGCTAAAGGAGTGGGTGGATGAACCGACTTTGGTTTCATCGAACACGATAGAAAATAGATTACGAGGTTCTACAGGAGTCTACCTTTATATATTTAGTCCAACAGTGACTCAGTGTTTTTGTAGGGGTCTTTACGGGGACGAGGTACTCATTCCTCTATTGCCGAGGTACAAGAATAAAAGTCTATCTTTAAAGGTCTTCTGACCGTCACTGTTACAGAGTCAAATCGTAATGAAATTCAGGAAATTTGGTCACGTGTGACAGTCTGGAAATAATCATCAAGTCAAGTCAAGTCAGCGAGTTAGTACAGGTTGAGAACCTCTGGGGTACTTAGCGTCGTGCGGTCCGGAGGGACAGATAGTGGTTGAGGATCTCAAGTGAGTCTGAGTGTAGGTAGTTCGGTCACTACCGTAGGTCGGTAGAGTAGGAGACAACAGGGGAAAAGGAGGACGGGAGTTAGGGAGGATCGTAGTCTCAGAAAAGGATACCCAGTCGAGAAGCGTACTCCGCCGGTCTCTTGACCTCGAAGTCGAAATCGTAGTAAGGAAGGTTTCTCGGGCGTCCCGACTAGAGGAAGTCTTACCTAACCAACCTAGAGGAACGTCAGGTTCCCTGAGAGTCCACAGAAGAAGTTGTGGCGTCAAGTTTTCGTAGTTAAAAGTCGCGAGTCGAAAGAAGTGTCAGGTTAACAGTGTAGGTATGTACTGGTGTCCCTTTTGGTATCGGAAATGATCTGTCTGGAAACAACCGTTTCATTACAGAGACGAAAAATTATATGACAGATCCAACAAGTACTGAAAAGAAGGTTCCTCTTTCGCAGAAAATTAAAGTACCGACGTCAGTGGTAGACGTCACTAAAACCTCGGGGTTTTTTATTTCAGACTGTGATAAATGTGACAAAGGGGTAGACAAACGGTACTTCACTACCCTAGCCTACGGTACTAGAAGCAAAAGACTTACAACTCGAAATTCGGTTGAAAAAGTGAGAGAAGAAAGTGAAAGTAGTTCTCAGAAAAATCAAGGAGAAGTGAAAGACGGTATTCCCACCACAGTAGACGTATAGACTCCAATAACTATAAAGAGGACCGTTAGAACTAAGGTCGAACACGAAGAAGGTCGGGTCGCAAAGAGTACTACATGAGACGTATATTCAATTTATTCGTCCCACTGTCATATGTCGGAACTGCATGAGGAAAAGGATAAACCTTGCTCAGACAACAAGGTACAGGCCAAGATTGACAATGAAGGACTGGACGTATGTCCAAAGAGTTCTGCGTCTAGTCCACCAGACTATAAGGGTAGGGAAAGTCTTAACAGGTGTCAAATAACACTAGGTGTGTCAGTTTCCGAAACCGTATCAGTTCTTTCGTCTTTATCTACAAAAAGACCTTGAGAGAACGAAAAAGGTACTAGGTCACCTACAACCGTTAAACTAGAGACCAAGGAGACGGAAAAGATTTTGGTCGAACTTGTAGACCTTCAAGTACCAAGTACATAACGGCTTCGGACAACTTGTTTATTGACCTTCACATGTAAAACGTACCATAGGTAGACCCCAAATAAATAAACATGAAAAGGTTAAAGGACATTGGTCGGTTTAGGAACTTTCCCCTAATCTTTATATTATTTTTGTTATGTCCTCTTTATTGTCAAAAGATATCAAAAGGGTTTCCCTAATTCTTCCTTTTCGACCAATTTATTCACGTTCAGTTTCACCGAGTTTGGTTTTCCCCTTGTTTTCTTTTACACTGAACTCATCCACTATTTCGACGTCTCATAGGGTCTCAGTACAGTACTGGAACAAATCCGGAGTCAGAAAAGAGACATTTACTATAAACGACAGTGACAACAACCACGGTTTTCTTAGGAGAATCTGGACTTTACTACGACTACTTCTGTGAACACAAAATCTTGTATTAACATCCCCAAAAAACCCCCACCACCACCACCACACCCACAACCAACTGGTTGGTTAAACTTCCTTTAAGGTTTGAACGAAAACTCTGGACCGTCTTTTTATTAAAAATATCTTCTTCCTCTATGAACCAAAAAAAATTTTTGTATGTGAATTCACATATAATAAGAGAAGTCCCGAAGGACCACCAAGTCACCATTTCTTAGGGGGACGGTTACGTCCACTACGTTCTCTACACCCAAACAAGAGACCCAACCCTTCTAGGGGACCTTCTCCTTTACCGTTTGATGGGGTCATAGGAACAGACCCTTTAGGGTACCTGTCTCCTCGGACCGTCCAATGTCAGGCACCCCTACGTTTTCTCTACCTGTACTGAATCACTGATTTGTTGTTGTTAGAATAAGTATTGTGGAAAGTCTAAGAGGAGTGGTCTTTTTTTCTTTTTTTTCTCCCATTAACACCATTTGAGAGAGTTGTGATAAAATCCTCCCGTAAAGTGTATTACGAAGTGACGTTCGATGAGAAAGTAAACGTATAATGGTCTTTTGAACTCTACTTGCAACCGAATTATATAACGGTATTGTTCAGTAGAACTGGAACTAGAAGGTTCAAAAGAGATTCAGTCCCAGTGTCCGGGATTCAAGGTAATTCCACAATCAAGTCAAGTCAAGTCAGGACACGCGGTCCTAGGTCTCTGGGGTGTCTCTGACTCTGTCTTGACACAAACTCACACAGGACTTCTCCATGTCCAGTCGTTACCAGACGACGTCCCCGTCCCCGAGACCCACGTCATCTGGACCCATACCGTATTCGGGAGAACATTCTCCTCCAGCGGTAATTGGGGTGCTGTCTCGGTGGTCTTGAATGTGTCCTGACCCCTTTGTCTGAGAACCTCCCGTGTTTGTCTTGGGACACACGTGGTCCTGGGTCCGTTTCCCTCGTCACTGGGGCGTTCTCTGACTGGGTCTGAACGGACACTCACAGGTCCTCAGATGTCGTCTCCACACCCAACCGCCACAGACCAAAGTACCAACTCCCGTGACTCACATCGTCACGGACGTACCTCGGAAAACTTCCTCCGGAAGTTTCCGGAGAAAGTAATGGAGGTGGTATCAAACCAAGGTCCAGTTTGTTGTCCCTCTCTTGTGTGGGAGTGGATAGTTGTGTTTTAACCTAATTTCTAAATGACTCGTATCGGGACGGGTAGTCTTGTTCTAAGTCCAAGGGGTAGTCAGTCAGAAAGGGTAGTCCTTCGAAGGTATTCGGAGAATAGGAAAAGGTAGTCTTCCCTCTGTCTGACTTTTGGTGTCAGTGTCTTTTGATTGGTTAGACTAGTGGACCTGGTGTCGGAACAGATTGACTTACTTTGATACTCGGTGCGGTACACCCCGGTGGGTTCTGTCTGTCCAGTACCACCTGTCAAGACTGTTTTGTACTAAGTGACCTCTTCCCTTACCGTTTGGTGAAGTTATAAGAACGGAACTCTTGGGGTACTTGTCATATTTTTCCGTTTTTCTATCTTGGGACTTCTACTTGAGGGGTCCAGCCATCCACGATGACCTCTAATCACCTCTTTATTGAGGTCTTTCTTACTTCTCTGTCTCTGTTTCGTTTTTGTTATGGGTCGACACCTACACTGACCACTACCTTCATTTCAGACTACGATATTTCTCGTTATGACGTATCCTTGGACCTTACAATCCAGGTACTTAGTTCCGATAACCTCTAATGCTCACTTTACTGTGTCTTGTTCTGTGTGTGTTCTCTGTCTGCTGTACGTGTGAGGCCGGTCTCCTTGTCTTGACCCGTTTTTTGATTAACGGCAAATAATATTTTCGGGGGATCCGTCTTAAGGTCTGACGTACTTATTCGGAAAAGTCGTGTCGCGTCCACGTATGTACAATAGCATATCGTTTCCCCTCATTTTAGGATCAGATGACGTCTCAAACATGTTTCGGGAGATAAGGAAGAAATAGTGTTCTTCCCTTACGAGGGAGCAAACGTTCCCTGGTAATTTGAGTTCCGACACAGGTCTGAAAAACCGTCTTGCGGAGCAAACGTTCCTACAGGTCGAGATCGTCTCTCCGGGCAAACGTCCGTGTAGAGACGATGGGATAATTGGGAAGTTTCCGTTTGACCTTCACTAGTTTGTCCTCTACCGTTCTCACTTGCAGCTGTAAAATCCTTAGTCGCTTGATTTTACCTGACCTTACCCACTTAAATTGAGTCCATTGGTAATATAGATGATAACACCCGTTCTCAGGGAATCTTCTTTACCTCATCGGTAGTATCAGTTGGTTTCTCAGGTTTTACGTCATGAAACTACGTTAGAGTTTTTTCTCTGTTACTAGAGACAAGTAAAGGTTCCGTTTGGTAAGTTGTAGTACCATTAGGTTTAGATACGGGGCTGATCATTACGACTTCTTCGACTTCGACTTACCAAGATACTTCTGAAGTTCTGGAAGATCTTGATTGTGGGTTCTTACTACAGGAAAGTAATAACCCCTGACCTTACGCTTTCATCCTCTAGTTCTCTATGCACCTCATTGTCCGTCTAAACCGGAATCTCATGTCTTACTTCGTCCATTTTCCGATTATCTCAAAACGGTTCTCTTATGTGACCAGTATCGTCTGTAAGAGAAGGTTGTTGTGTTCTCTTCTGAACTGTGTACCTGTAGTCAGTCAAGTCAAGTCAAGTAAAGTCAAGTCAGTGAGTCAGCACAGGCTGAGAAATACTGGGGTACTTAGCGTCGTGTGGTCCGGAGGGACAGGTAGTGGTTGAGGGTATCAAATGAGTTTGAGTACAGGTAACTCAGCCACTACGGTAGGTCGGTAGAGTAAGAGACAGCAGGGGAAGAGGAGGACGAGGGTTAGGGACGGTGGTAGTCCCAGAAAAGGTTATTCAGTTGAGAAGTGCACTCCACCGGTTTCATGACCTGAAAGTCGAAATCGTAGTAAGGTAGGTTTCTTGTGTGTCCCGACTAGAGGAATCTTACCTGACCAACCTAGAGGATCGTCAGGTTCCCTGAGAGTTCTCAGAAGAGGTCGTGGTGTCAAGTTTTCGTAGTTAAGAAGTCACGAGTCGAAAGAAGTGTCAGGTTGAGAGTGTAGGTATGTATTGGTGACCTTTTTGGTATCGGAACTGATCTACCTGGAAACAACTGTTTCATGACAGAGACGAAAACTTATATGATAGATCCAACCAGTATTGAAAAGAAAGTTCCTCATTCGTAGAAAATTAAAGTACCGACGTTAGTGGTAGACTACCAATTATGAGTTTAGTTTAACTAATATAATAAACGTCGGTTTCTACCTCTACGAGATATGTCAGTCGTTTTTGTTCTGACCCTCGACTGACCCCGAGACTAGTACTTGAGGAATAACGGTTAAAGTCTGAATTTAACTTCCTTCATCCCTTTTGGTGATCTGGTAAGTCCATACTGGACTTAGTTTAGGGAATGTCACCTTCACTGTTTATCTAAGTTCCTTAATCTAGACTATCTGTCACGGACTTCTTCGTACCTACCTCCAAACACTGTAACATGCTCTCCGTCACTAGTTCTGGTAGGGGTTCTCTTTCTTTACGTTTTTCCGTTTTACTAACGGACTCCTCCGGACCTTTCCTATCGACACCTTTCTTCTGTTCACTTTCCGTTTCCTCTTTTACTTTCTATATAGGTAAACTTACGTCTCAAAGTTTCTTATCGTTTCTCTCTATTCTTTCGGAAGGAGTCACTAGTTACGTTTCTTTATCTCCTTTTGTTATCTTACCTTTTCTGATCTCTAGAGAAGTTCTTTTAATCTCTACGGTTCCCTTATAAAGTACGTTGTTACCCGTGTTATTTCCTCTCTTTACCATACCTGGATCGTCTTCTTCTTCTATAATTGTTCTCCACCGTTCTTATGTGTCTCGATATGTTTTCTTCTAGAAGTACTAAGTCTATTGGTACTACCACACTAGTCAGTGGATCTTGGTCTGTAGGACCTTACGTCAGTTCACCCAGAATCCTTCGTAGTGATACTTGTTTCGATCACCTCCACTACCTTAAGGTCAACTCGATAAAGTTTAGGAGTTTCTACTACAACACTTTCACGACGTGAGTTATACGGTCGTTTAAACTTTTTGAGTCGTCATCGGTGTCCTGACCTTTTCCAGTCAAGAGTAAGGTTAGGGTTTCTTTCCGTTACGGTTTCTTACAAGTTTGATGACGTATTAACGTGAGTAAATTGTACGATCATTTCACTACGAGTTTTAAGAGGTTCGGTCCGAAGTTGTCATGCACTTGACACTTGAAAATCTACAAGTTCGAACTAAATCCTTTCCGTCTCCTTGGTCTCCAGTTTAAAGGATGTAGACAGACTAGTAGCTTTTTCGTTCTCTCAAGGTCTTTTCGTTGATGATGAAATAACTGATACGGTTTCGGAAACTGACACACCTAGTATTGTTTGTCACCTTTTAAGAAGTTTTCTACCCTTATGGTCTAGTGGACTGAACGGAAGACTCTTTAGAAATACGTCCAATCCGTTTTTATCAATCTTGACCTGTACCTTGTTGTCTGACCAAGGTTTAGTCCTTTCCTCATGTAGTTCCGAGATATAACAGTGGGACTAATAGATTAAATACACGTCTCATGTAGTACTCTTTACGATCTGACCTACTTCGTGTTTGACCTTAGTTCTAACGGTCCTCTTTATAGTTATTGGAGTCTATAAGTATACTGTGGTGGTAATACCATCTTTCACTTCTACTTGATTTCTCGAAGAACTACTTTCACTTTCTCCTCTCACTTTTTCAACCGAATTTCGAGTTGTAAGTCTGTTGATACTAGTACCGTAGACTAGAGTAGTGAAGTACCGTTTATCTACCCCTTTGACACAGTCTTAAATAAAAGAACCCGAGGTTTTAGCGACGTCTACCACTGACGTCGGTACTTTAATTTTCTGTGAACGAGGAACCTTATTTTCAGTACTGGTTGGATCTGTTGAATAATTTTTCGTCTCCGTAATGAAACGGTTGTTTTCAGGTAGATAAGTTTCGACACCAAAAAGGCCATCAGTACATACGTACACTTTCAACCTGATATTTCTTTCGACTCTCGACTTCTTAACTACGAAAACTTGACACAACAACCTCTTCTGAGAACTCTCAGGGAACCTGTTGTTCCAATAGGTTGGTCAGATAAGATTTTCTTTAGTCAGGACTCATAAGTAACCTTCCTGACTACGACTTCGACTTTGAGGTTATGAAACCGGTGGACTACGCTTCATGACTGAGTAAATTTCTCGGACTACAACCCTTTCTAACTTCCGCCCTTCTCTTCCCCTACTGTCTCCTACTCTACCAACCTACCGTAGTAGTTGAGTTACCTGTACTCAAACACATTTGAGGTCTTCGACCACAACCTTTCCCTCCGGACCTTACCACATCAGGTACCCCAATGTTTCTCAGTCTGTGGTGACTCACTGACTCGACTTGACTTGACTTGACTCCAACCCCTCCTCTCGTCCTATCCTGTATATAAATAGACATTTGTACATTCAAACTCCGTTCTGCACCTGTAGGTAACCATCTATAGTATGACCGTCAAACTAAACACTTAGACTAAATCCCTATTGGGTATATGACATCGGACGGTCCACGGAGAAAGGTACCTTAAGTGGTCCGTTCTTATGACCACACCCATCGGTAACGGATGCAGTCCCCTAGAAAAACTGGGTCGTTCACTTGGACCCAGAGGACACATCGGTGGTCCCTTCGGGATAACAACTCCGACGACGACGACGACGACGATTCAGCGAGGTCAGCACAGGCTGAGACACACTAGGGTATCTGCCGTCGGGTGGTCCGAGGCGGTAGGGGTCCTAAGAGGTCCGTTCTTGTGACCTCACCCAATGGTAAAGTAAAAGGTTACGTACTTTCACTTTTCACTTTCCCTTCAACGAGTCAGCACGGGCTGAGAATCGCTGTGGTACCTGACGTCGGATGGTCCGAGGAGGTAGGTACCCTAAAAGGTCCGTTCTCATGACCTCACCCAACGGTAACGGAAGAGGCTAACAACTCCGATCTCCATATGTAAATCCTTAAAAATCCCACACGGACCACAGATCCTGGTGTTTCGATCTATATCAGTGGATCCTTTGTTCGTATCGGTTTATCTCCTCTCCATCCTCTTTTTCATATAAGATACTGTACTGACGTTCCTCTAGGTTGGTCAGGTAAGACTGCCTCTAGTCGGGACCCACAAATAACCTTCCTGACTACGATTTCGACTTTGAGGTTATGAAACCAGTGGAGTACGTTTCGTAACTGAGTAACCTTTTCTGGGACTACGACCCTCCCTAACCCCCGTCCTTCTCTTCCCCTGTTGTCTCCTACTCTACCGACCTACCGTAGTGGTTGAGGTACCTGTACTCAGACTCACTTGAGGCCCTCAACCACTACCTGTCCCTCCGGACCGCACGACACTAAGTACCCCAGCGTTTCTCAGTCTGTGCTGACTCACTGACTTGACTTGACTACTGTACTGTGGACTATAAATTCAAATAAAGGATTTGTTTTATCTGAGGACGATCTGCAACATAGGTCTCTCTACTATTTCCTGACATTGAGCTTCACTCGAGAACTTCTGAATAAAATGAGTTCCAAGACATTGTGCACCGTCAGTCCTCTTCATACTGAACCAAGGTGGGATTGTCCTCATTGTATTCTTTCCTACCTGTCCACTGTACATTGACTCCTACCATGTCTCGACCCGACATTTTTACTAAGGTGACCTCCATAGGTGGTCTCCCCTTTTCTCACGGGTCGACTCCGACGTTTTCACTTTCCTCCCAACTCACCTATAAATCCATTACCCTCCCCACTTCTCATCTCTATTATTGACTACTGTAAAATCTTGATCGACTTTTCTGGTGAATCCTTCGTGGACTCCTTCACATCGTTATGAAACCTACCTCCTACGTCTCCTTCTAAAAAAAAATTAGAAAATAACTTTATATCGACTAAATGTTACAACACAATCAAAGACCATATGTCGTTTCACTAAGTCAATATATATATATAAGAAAAAGTATAAGATAAGGTAATACCAAATAATATCCGATGACTTATTCCAATGAACACGATATGTCATCCTGTAACGACAAATAGGTAAGATATACAATCCCAAACGTAAACAATTAGGCTTTGACTTTTAAATAGGAAGAAAGGGTACGGGAAACCATTAGTGTTCAAAGACAAAGATACAGACATTCGGATAAAGACAAAACATTTATTCAAGTAAACATAGTAATAAAAATCTAAGACGTATATTCGTCATAGTATACTATAAACAGAAAAAGACAGACTGAAGTGAATCATACTAGTAGAGCGAGGTAGGTACAACGACGTTCACCGTAATAAAGTAAGAAAAACTGCCAACTCAGTATAAGGTAACATACGTATATGATGTAGAAATAGGTCAGTAGAGACCTACCCGTGTACCCAACGAAAGTGCAGAACCGATGACATTTATCACGACGACACTTGTAACCCCACATACAAAAACTTAATCTCAAAAGAGACCTATATACAATTCCTTACCATAACGACCTAGTATACCATTGAGATAAAAATCAATAAAATTCCTCGGAGATATAACAAAAGGTATCACCGACGTGGTACCTTCAAAACTTCCGTCGACTTGTGAGTGGACCCCACTCGGAGACGGTACGTAAAGAGAGGTGTACGGTTCCTAGAGTCAAATAGATAGGAGGTAGAGGTAGGATAGTGAAGTGTTGAAAAAATTTTTCAATTTAAATAAGTAATTTTTTTTAAATTCCTGTTAACGAAATGTCTTAACATGAAGTGTTGAAAGTTAAGTTCAAAGTTAAACTTGAAGGGTTCAAGTTTTTGTGACTGTCCATCGTCGGTACTCGACACCTCCACTAAATCGTCTCGTCAACGAAATCGTAGTACAAGAAACTTCAAGATCTTTAAAGAGTCCCTAGAAGTTCCCGTGTCTTCAGCCCCACCCCTCACACTGAGACCTGGAGGGGTGGAGGTGGGTGAAGTCGATAAGAAAAAATTTAAGACAAAATGCAGTGTCGAAGATACTTCAAAGTAAACTTTCCTTTTTTTTTTTTTTTGAATTTTCAATTTTTTTTTTTGGGTGACTCGATGTCTTTCCTATTTCACCACTGGTTTATATGTTTTATAATACGTCTATACTAAACAAACTCTTTGTGTCCCTATATAGCAAACTACTAACAGATTTGGTTAATTAAAGACTTTACCTCGAGTCTCCCTATTTTTCCTTGTTTTGACAGTATGTTGACGTCAATCATCACCCCGATAAAATAACGGGACTAAGTGGATGTCTCAGAGGATAAGTTGACTTATTATAAGTCTGTAAGATATACGTAGAGGGGTCGACTGCAGTTCTCACTGGAAAAGTACATAATAAAAAAAATTAAGATACACAGTACTTATTACATGTTAGAGTCTCGTGTCCGTAATAAAATGAGGACATGACACAAAGATCCTGAACCGATGTGTTACCTCACCAGTAGTAAAGAAGTTTTGTGTCTTCCTTGTAGCGTACATGTGGGTACCACCTAAGTACAGTTACATACCGTTTTGGTTATGTCATAACATTTCATTTTATTTCATTTTTATTTTTAAAATTTTTTTTTTTTTGTGTCGGTTTTTTTTTTTTTTCCTTACATAATCCACAGAAAGAAGAAGGTTTTAATGAAAGTTCTTTTATACCCTATTTTACGATTTTCAACTTTGACAACTTGGGTTTCTTCCTTTGGGACCCCAGGGATTGAACACTTTACCATACATTACAATAGGACAACGGTGACACGGACAGAAGGTGAAGATTAAGACAAAGAGAGAGTTTCGTGTCGAATAAGAGTGGAAGAACTGTCAAGAGTTCTCACTAGACCATAAAGAGACGGTCACATGTGTGTATCGGAACTAATACACAAATACAAGGTGAGGGATCGCCAGAAGGATCGGGTAAACTTGTGAAGTTTATGATCCTGAATAGAATATAAATAAGATAAGAAAATTTTAAAAAATAAACTCATGTAAACGAAATGTTACAGTATAAGCACAGATGACATGTCGCTTCACTTAGTCGGTATGTATATGTATAATTATACAGGGGAGAAAAAACCTAAAAGAAGAATAAATCCAATGGTGTCTCGTAACTCATCACAAGGGACTCGAGAGGTAATTTGGGTCGTTAGGGTGATGACCCGTTTATGGATCTCTTTTGGTATTAAGGTTTCCTGTGTACGAGGGATCGCAAGTAACGTGATAGGTGTTATCGTTACTGTACCTTCGTTGAATTTGCAGGTAGTTGTCTCTTTACCTAAAGAAAATAAGAACTTCACCGTACAAGATGTACGCATTTCTTTTGTAATGGTTACGAAAGGACCGCCTCTGGTGATTCTTAGACGGACACCCACCTGTTCTAGACAAATACTGAGTAACAGTACTTTCTCCTGTGTGTGGTACCCCTTGACACCTTCCACCATCTTTAGTTAAAGATCACCATCTTAGTTAGGTGATCAGTATCACTACCCTAAACCCGAACACAATCCACTAAACCCACTCCCGGACTCCTTTATCCCGAAACGACACCTAAACTGTGACAGTCCTTCACCTCCATTAAAACATTACCTTTTAACAGTATCTAGACTAGATCTTCCTTCCCTCTGATCTGACTCCGATATCGATATTAGTCATTTAGGTGTCGGTATTAATGTAATCCGTCCTGTTCTCTCAAACAAGTAAAAACAACAAACCTGTCACAAAGACAAAAATAAAACTTTGTAGCACCAGAACACAGACACGACTAGGTAGTACCAATGTCTCACCTGAAGGGATCACAACCACGAAACACTTTAGAAAAGGTAGGTTATCCCCTTGTGAGCTTGGATGAACATTCGTGGTCCAGTCGAGGGTGACAGTCCGTGACGAGACGAGAAAGAGCCGTACCTTAACTTAACCAAAAATCGTTGTGACGTAGAAATAGTTTCAAGGGACAAACTATGGGACCCACCCACCTCCCGTAACGTTCTGTATCCTGGAGATGCGAAATTAGAGACTAGAGGGAAAAGAAAGAATGTGACTTGTGTAATATATTAAAGAAAAGTTCCGACAGAAAACTAGACACCTCCCTCGACGTAACTTGAAGTTCTCTCACAGGGTGAAAAGAAAAGTGGTCTTGAAGTACCATTCCTAGTTTTGGATTAAAGAAGAAATACGAGTGTTCCAAGACCTCCGATTGGGAATCACACAAACAGGGTAAGAATTTCTCTGGTCCAATGTCACTCCGAGACGGTTTCCCGTGTCGACTCAGGGTCCTGTGTCACACCAGAAGATTCGGACTCATGACGAAAGACAGGGGCCAGTCATCCCGGTAAAGTACGGTTAGACAAACCTTCCAAACCCACCTTTTAATCGTCCTCAGAAACACTAGGTTAGGATACATTTTGTAAATAAACCAGTAAACAAACAGTACCTATGACTGAAAACTCGTCACCAAGTATTAAGACCAACATATTGTTTTAGTTTCACCTCGAATTTTTTTTGACCAAATTAACTAATCATATCCAAAGTTTGTAGATAGTATAGATAGTAGAAAAAAAAAAATTAAGGATTCCGTTAAAATTGTTCTAAGTAAGAATTCTCATTTTCCTAGGAAACGAGACTCAACTATTACATTTAATAGGAAACTCCTCCAGTTCCTTCTAAACACTGATATCCATAGATCAAAACTATATTAAACGGAATTTTAACAAACGAGTCCGACTACTTGAGAACCTTTTCGTTATATTTCGATTTCCGGGTTGATTTTTTACTTAGTAAGATTTTGTGTTGTTTTCACCGATCAAAGAGGTTCCGAAACTACTCAATTTTATTAAGACACAGGCACGGGGGGGAAGGGATATTTGTCCTACTCCCCCGTCACCGTCATTTTTGCCCTCGCGGTCACTGACCGCGACCCAAC